>ML819234.1:58792-84064 GCA_009831015.1 Picea engelmannii
CATGCAAACAATGGATATACAATAATTAATAAATTAACTTATACATTAATGAATTATTACATTCATTAGTTAATATAATAATTAATTACATTCATTAGTTAATACAATAATTAATGTGTATATTAATTGAAAATAAATTAATACATTAATTAATTATTAATTAATCTATTAATTAATTGAAGTTAATTGATGTATTTATGTATGGATTAATTATCGTTCATTTTAATTTACTATGGTTGGATTTCATCACAATGTGATGTTGGTGAAAGGTTATGTTTACATAGGGACATTGGTTTATAGTTGTCACATCCACATCGATGGTCAATGATCGATTGAACTTTTCACATGCAATGAAGTTATTGTGCTTATCTCAAGCTTTCATTTATGAGGAAAATGAAGAATATTTCATTTCTATTAAATTATGTTAAGCACATGCACAATTAAAAACCTATTTACTCTCGCTATTTCCAATAAGTGTATGCCTATCGACATAATAAAATTTGTTTATTCTTTTAATTTGGAAAACAATGTATTTTAAATGTTTTTGGCATAAAATTATGTAGAATTTAAGATGATTAGTATGATTTCCAAGGTATAGTTCTTCCATATTGTTAGCGACATTTCTTGTCCGAGGCACAAGAGTATTCGGGTCTGCAAGATGCATGAGAAGCGCCCGAAAGCAGCATGGGAAAATCTCGTTTTAAGGTTTCCAAGCACGTAAAAGGGCGAAGTTATGTTGTCGACGGCCCAGATTCATCCATAAGGGAAGATCAACGGTCATCGGGATATCGGGGCTACCAAGTTAACCGATATATAGCGTCAAAGTAAGCGCCTATATTTCAAGACTAAATTTGGGTCGTCTCATCCAATGACACATAGTGCGAGATTCAATCGGCATATCGACATTCAGGAGTTTGAAAGGCGAAAGTCCCTCGTCATCTCACATCTCGAAACCCCGAACCTCGGAGTGTCGAAAGCGCCCAGAGTTGGGCCCGCAATATCGCGAAGTAGCCTTAGCCGTTCATCCACAGAAGCCACCTGGCGCGCGATTAGGCTCTTCACCTTTTCGCCCATCGTGACTTCGAAACGCAAGAAACTGCTTTGTCATTTCCCGATGCGCGAGGTTCCAGGAGTATCCAAGACCCGGGCCCACAACATCATCGGGAAAGTTCAGAACCGTCAGATCTAGAGGGATGCATGGCGCCGACTCAAGCCATCTCAACGTTTCGCTCATCGCGATTTTAAGAAGCATGGATCAGCCCCTTCTTATTCGTGAACACCGAAATCGTTTTGGGAATAGACACAGGGTCATGGCCTGTGGTCACTTGGAAAAGAAAGGAGCTATGCAAAAAGGGGCCAAGGGCGTCAAGCCCAGTCGTAGAAAGAATGATCGTGATCTCCATGCGCCACCTGATCCGACCTCGATCCTGGTTTTCGCCCAGAGTAAATGAAGATGAGAAGGGGTGGTTGAAACCTCTCCTCAAGCATTAAGTGTAAAGTATGGATAATCTGACAAGCGGTCTGCTCGAGAGGGTCCTGTGTACCCACTTTCCTGAAGAAACCATGCCGAGTCCTCGAATAGCTTGAGGAGGTATGCACACGCTATCTCGACACTTAATGGCTCAACTACTCCCCTTGCAGGAGCCATGCACAATTAGGGTTGCGTCTGACAAATAATACCCGCCCGATTTTGGTTGAAGGGACACCAAGCCTTGAGCGACTGGGCACGCCTCTATTAGGTGGTTTTCTCTGAGTATATGAACTCAGTCTTTGTATTTTGTAAAGAATCGATGGTTGAGAAAGGCTTCCGGTAGTAAACTTTAATGAAGCACTGTTTTCTTGGTTATGTCTGGACTCTTGAGACTTCTTGTCTGATGAATGTTAGTTTTTCTTTTGCGTCTTTGTCTACACTGTATTAGAACGGCTCAGAATTGGAGAATCTAGTCGAGTTGTAACTGTTATAGGATGATGTAGAGTTTGATCACTGTAATAGTTGCATTATTTCTAATCGGTCCCTGTGATTTTCTTAGCACTGAACGACTTGGAATTGGAGAATCCAGTCAAGTTCCCCCTTTTAGTTTCTCAAAACTCTGAACCAAAGGATCTCGCATTTAGAGTTTTTCTTCTACAAATTACTGAAAAGGCCTGTTGCCTAAGGTAGTTTGTCCACTCTTCTCACCAAGTCTTCAACCTGCTCATTTTCAAATCAACCCACTAACTGAATTTAGATCAAGACCTCCTTTGTTCCTCGCATGCCGGACCCAGTCCCTGAGTTTGAGTGATATCTTCCTGAGTCTCTATCCATTTGATCACCCATTAAAAACTACCATGACATAAAAAATTGATGGGCGTCGGGCTCTGCTCCTGCTGCAATCCAGGAGTGACTTCCGTCGCCAACATTTCTGGCGCCGTTGCCGGGGACGAAGTTGAAAATTTTCCCTGGGATTGAATGACATTGAGCTTCTGATTCTGAAGGTGCATTAGGCATCAGAGCCCTTGAAGATTGCTACTGTGAACCTGGTGACTCCATTGTGACGACTCCATTGTGGCGAACCTGCTGTGTCAATTGCGGATTTCAGAGGCAGACACACGTGGTCCCATCCACAGCTGCCTCTAGCTACACCTGATACTGAGCGAGAGGTGGTCCTCAGAAAAGGAAAGGCCTCTGAAGGAGAAGCCATCGTCGCTGAACTAGGTAATCTGCCGTCTCCTTCTGTAAGAACTCCATTTTCTCCTCCTCAGTTTCCCAGCAGACCGCTTTATGAAGTTTCCTGTTTCCTGAATTTCGGGAGCGTTCCTGTTGAGGTCTCCCCCCCTGGTCTCGGATTAGAGGGAGAAATCCTTGTCACTCCCATTTCTCCTAAAGCTGTACCTTGGCATAGACCCAGGGCCACAAAATATTTCCCCACCCTTGGCTTTACCACTCCTCTTGTTACTGTCGTCGCTTCTGCGCAAAAGGAAATATCAGCCGACTTAAGCTCGCTAGCCTTCTCCCTAAATCCCCTATTGTTTCCCACTCCCCTTAGAATCTCATCCCTAGTATCCTCTTTTCGGGCTCCTTCTCCTCCGAGTTCTCCTCCACTCAATATCCCTATGGTAGGAGCAAATCCCCCTATGACCAGAATGGAGGCCATTATAGCCGCTAGGTATGCTCCCCTCGTGCTACCGCAGCCTCTCAATGCCCTCCCAACAGATGGTTACCTCAAACAGCTGCCCAGGTTTACAGGTGAGGGGGACATAACTGGAGAAGAGCACCTAGAAGCCTTTTACAGTTTCACAGATGATAACAACATCATGCATGCAGACGTATGGATGAGGATTTTTGTCCATAGTCTCCAAGGTGAGGCTAGAAAATGGTTTAAGGCCCTGCCTCCTTGATCTATTGATGGGATCGAAGCTTTAGATAATGCCTTTTTAAGACAATGGGGAGATAAAAAAGACTTCATGTATTACATGACAGAGTTTGGGTCTTTGAAGAGAAAAGAAGGATTCTCAGGATGCCTTACCGCTAGCAGCATGCACCTGGTACAAGGATATCTTGTATTTTTTACGAGAATTAAATCCTCCTGATGGAATGGGAAAAAGCAAGGCGAGAGCTCTGAAGCTCAAGGCGGTCAGGTATTGCCTCATTGACCAAGCCTTGTACTAGAAAGACCCTTTAGGGGTATTTTTAAGATGTCTGGACCCGCAAGAAGCCCATAAGGTTATATTTGATTTCCATAACGGCCTTTGCGGGGGGAATCATTTATGGAAGACCACAACTCATAAGATCCTCAGGGCTGGATATTTCTGGCCTACTTTATTCGCCGATGTCTGCAGAGAAATCAAAGCTTGCACCAAATGCCAAAAGTTCTTAGGAATGTAGTAGCTCAAATGACTGCCATTAAAGCCTATAGTAGCTTCAACACCTTTTCAACAGTGGGGGTTAGACTTCATCGGAGAAATTCATCCTCCCTGAAGTGGTCAACACCGATGGATCCTGACTGCAACTGACTATTTCACCAAGTGGATAGAAGCTACCCCTACCAGGAGTACTTCTCACAAAGTAATTATCAGCTTCTTGGAGGATATCATAGCCAGATTTTGCTGTCCCAGCAAAATCGTCACCGAAAATGCTGCCTCTTTCAGGTCTGAGCCTTTGGTTAAGTTCTGTGAACAATTTTAGATTTCGTTGATCCACTCTACTCCCTATTATCCTCAAAGAAATGGACTAGCGGAGTCTTCCAATAAAAGTCTTATCAAGCTCATCAAAAAATTATTGGAAGACAATAAAAGGGCTTGGGATTCAAAGCTCAAATTTTCCCTATGGGCTGACTGGGTGACAACAAAGAAGTCTCTGGGAATCTCACCTTTCCAACTTGTTTATGGAATAGAAGTTGTTTTCCCTACTCAACTCGCTTTATCCGTAGAAAAATTCCTCCAGGACCTTGAAGGAGAACCTGACCATATGGTCAGAAGGATTCATCAGTTGGTGGAATTTTAGCAGATCAGGGAACAGGTCATGGATAGAGCCTACCATCATCAGCAGAAGATCAAGAAAGCCTTTGACAAGAAGAGAAAAAAGGAATATTTCGAGCTGGGCGATTTGGTGCTCAAATGGGATGCACCCAAGCAGGATAGGGGCAAACATAGTAAGTTTGATGCCCTCTGGTTTGGGCCTCTCAAGATCTTTGAGGTATTTTCAAACAACACTTACAGGTTGCAGAATTTGGAAGGCGAAGAATTTTTTGATGGCCCAGTAAATGGGCATTTCTTAAAATTTTTTTTTTGTAAGCCATAGGCGGCTTCTTTTGTTTTGTAAATATTGTTTTCTGTTTTCTGTTTTCGGCTTAATAAATGACTCCATAGCCCAGCAACAAGGCACTGAATTTGCAAAAAGAGTTCTTAGAGCATTGCGGGGATGACTCTATCCCCCATGGAGCCTAATGTTAGCGACATTTCTTGTCCGAGCCACAAGAGTATTCGGGTCTGCAAGATGCATGAGAAGCACCCAAAAGCAACATGGGAAAATCTCGTTTTAAGGCTTCCAAGCACGTAAAAGGGCGAAGTTATGTTGTCGACGGCCCATATTCATCCATAAGGGCAGATCAACGGTCATCGAGATATCGGGGCTACCAAGTTAACCGATATATAGCGTCAGAGAAAGCGCCTATATTTCAAGACTAAATTTGGGTCGTCTCATCCAGCGACACATAGTGCGAGATTCAATCGACATATCGACATTCGAGAGTTTGAAAGGCGAAAGTCCCTTGTCATCTCACATCCCGAGTCTGTCTGGAAAAAGCAGTCCAGTTGATCCGAGCGGCGGAGAGCAGAACTGATACAGTCTATCCGAGGAGAGAAGAGCGTATCCAAGAGAAGAGCTTCCGAACTACGAGAGAGGGTACTTTTACAATGTAAAAGAATAATGAACAAGTACTCATGTAAGAAATTTTTAACTGTTAACTGTTTATGTTGTGATATTATAATTGTTTAGGGTTTACTTTGGATTATTATGTTAACTGTTGTTTAGGGTTTATGTTGGTGTATTATATTTAACAATGTATTATAATTGGGTTTTAGTATTATATTTGTTTTTAATAATAAGTGCAATACTTGAGTGCCCATGTTTGGTGTTGGCAAAGTCTATGGTTGGAAGCTAAATATTAGGATTGTCAATGATATTTATATATAGAAATAAGCATTGAGATTTTCATGTAAGTTACATGATATTTTTTTGCTAATAATTTAATTATTTAAATTGTGTGCTAAAAAAACTAGTGACTTGAATTCATAGTGGAACATCTAAATATATGAACATTGCTAAGTATTCCTTGAAATATTTCAAAACTCTCTTTTTTGTTTTTTAATGTTTGAAAACACTTCAAACTTTTTTTTTTTTTATATTTTAGCGTGAGGAACCGAAAATCCAAAGAGAGAGAAGATTACTGGAAAAGCACAATAAATTTAGCTCTTTTGTGCGTCCAATTCAGATGACTTGAGTTATTCCTTGCGTTGGTATTGCTTCATTTTATCTCTTTTGTGCTTCCAAGAGGATGCATGCTAGTGTTATTATTTATGAAATACTTAGGTAATGGAAAATTTCCGAGTTCTTTTCTTAAGAACATTATAGAAGACCTTCAGGAGTGGCGATGGCCATGTTGAACTAATACCAAGACCTACATGTTTTTTTTTGGGTTTTTAGGAAAAGTATATATCTTCTTGCAAGTAAAAATGTGCAAAGTTTTCAATTTGTTTAAAAAACAAAGGGGAGACTTAAGTTGAGGTTGGAAAACCAAGTCTAAAAAGGAGGGAAAAAAACTAAAAAACTTGAGAAATACATCTTTGATTTGATTCCTGATTGTGATGTAATGAATCTTAAATATACATACGAAGATACTTACTATTTTGCAAAATTAATTAAACCTCACAATACCAATTTTTTGGGTATAAACATGTGAATAAAGTTATTATATATTTACTCTGGCATATTCTATTGCTATTTGTTTCCAGTCATACGATTTTCACACCAAAACAAAAGAAATATTTAACACCATCACCGATGTTGTTTTTCTTCATATAAGATATGATTGATATTTTATTACAATGATGAGTTTTCCATATATATGGAACATAACGTGACCATCCATGAAAGGATGGGTCCCTTGAATAATCAATACCTATTTATTATTATCATTACTTATTAATTATTATCTTTAGAGAATGTCTTCCTGATGTTGTCCAAACATCAACACTCCCTCTCAATGAGGGAGACATTCTGCAACATGCCACTCTTGTCTTTGAAGTATACAAACTTCACCCTAGACTCATGAGACTTGTTTGTCAGTCTTGGGAGACATCTCGCCAGTCTTGTCTTTGAAGTATACAAACTTCACCCTAGACTCATGACACTTGTCTGTCAGTCTTGGGAGACATCTCTCTCCCACCTAGATGGAGGAGAAACTTCTTGGGTGGCTCTCCCTATGAGCCAATTAATTCTTTCTAAGATTAGGCTTGTTTGGGTCCGCATGTAATAGCATAGCATCTTGAGTCTTTATCATTCCTTGTCAAATCACCCTGACTAGGACAAAGACCACACCAGGATCTTTCACGAGAGGTACACACATATGAGTGAATGTTGGCTTAATGCTAACTGACTTGTGGAAAGCACTTCAAGCACCTCGATTCCATATTATTCCTTGTCGTGATCAAGAAAGGACTACATCTGGGCCCATTTACCACAAGTGCACCTTTGTGATAAATGTATCCTATCTTCCTTTGGTCTGCAACCCAATATAGAAGAAGTTATGTCCGATGCTGAAAAATCAACACTCCCTCTTAGCTAGGGAGGTATATTTCCATATTAGTACACAAATATTGTCCGTCAATGGTACAAAAACACCATAGTAGTAAAATGTTTGTCACACATGGCACTCCCATGTGGAATTCTAGAGGCTACTCCCTCTAGGAACACTTAGGGTCAACTCCCCATAGTGTGAGACATCAAGGGTCAACTCCCTTGACATGTCCTCATGTTCTCTCCACATGGGACAATGGGATATAATCCCAAATGTACTTATTCCTTCTCAAATAAGTATCCTCACATATCAACTCAACTCAATTCAGAGAAGAGTACGATATGGAGAAAGTTTGTCACACATGGCACTCCATGTGGACTTCTAGAGGCTAAACCTTCTAGAAACACTAGGGTCCTCATGGGACGTGTCCTCATGTGCTCTCCACAAGGAACATTGGGTTATAAGCCCAACCACACTTATCCCTTCTCGAATAAGTGCCCCACTTATCTCTTCTGGGATAAGTGTCCTCACAAATCAACTCAACTCAATTCATAGAGGAGTATGATATGAAGAAAGTCTGTCACACATGGCACTCCATATGGACTTCTAGAGGCTACACCCTCTAGAAACACTAGGGTAAAATCCCATAGTGTATGACGTCAAGGGTTAACTCCCTTGACATGTCCTCATGTTCTCTCCACATGGGACGTTGGGTAATAAGCCTAACCACACTTATCCCTTCTCGAATAAGTAACCCACTTATCCCTTTTCGGATAAGTGTCCTAACAGATCAACTCAACTCAGTCACAAAGGAGTACGATCTGGAGAATGTATTAGGAAGCTGCAAACATCAACACTCCCTCTCAGCGAGGGAGGCATTCTCTACCATGCCAAGTCTGTCACAGAAGTACTTAAACTTATCCTAGTTTGGTAAGAACATCAGCAACCTGCTCATCTGTAGGAAGGTACTGTACCAATACTTCCTTCCTCTGCACCATGTCTCGGATGAAATGGTGCTTGATCTCAAGGTGGTTCAGTTTGTCATGAAACACTGGATTATCAGAGATCTTCACACAATTTTAGTTACCATAATGAATAATGGTGGAATCCAACACATGGTCGAATAAATATCCATGGATCTTGTGAAGCCACACTGCTTCACGGATTTTCATACTTAATGCAATGTACTCTTCTTCTGTTGTGCTTAAATCCACATAAGCTCGTTTCCTACTACACCAAGAAACCATGGAAGATACAAAAATGAAGCAACACTGGAAGGTGCTCTTTCTTTCCACTGTGCTCCCTGCCCAATCAGAGTCAATATATTCCTGCCATATCATATCAATACTGGAAGTATATCTCAAACCATGTCAAACTGTGCCTTGCATGTATCTCAACACATGCTTCACATCAATCTAGTGTGTCTATCTCAACTAAATTATAAACTAGCTAAGTTCACTCACTACATAGAAATTATTTGGTCTGGTGTTAACGAGATACATCAGTTATCCAACCAACTGTCTATACAGAGTTGGATCAATTCATCAAAATCAGAAGAAGACACACTTAGTTTCTTCAGATTCGTCATCATTGGTGTAGTCACGGGCTTCAAGTTCAGTATCTCAAACTTCTTGAATATCTCAATTGTGTACTTCCCCTGACTCCGAAAGATCTCATCAGTTCTATGCCACACCTCTAGTCCCAAGAAGTAGTGCATCATAACAAGTTCCTTCATCTCAAACTCAAATGCCAACACATACTTGCATTCAATAATAAGGCTCTCTGTACCGGTGAGGAATAAATCATCAACGTAGAGGACCAGAATCAGGGACTCACCATTAACAATATTGTAGTACAGGTTGGGATCAACAACACTTTTGTTGAAGCCCATCCTCATCAGTTGTCCATCAATCCTCGCATACCAATATCGAGGTGCCTGCTTGAGTCCATACAGGGCCTTCTTTAACCTACACAAATGAGACTCCTTCTCATGTATGACGAAACCATCCGACTTCTCAATGTATATTTCTTCCTCAATATATTCATTGAAAAAGGTTGTCTTCACACCCATCTGATGTATTTTCCAACCCATGGATGTTGCGAGGGAAATAATCATCCGAATAGAAGTGTATCGAGCAATATAAGAAAATGTCTCCTCATAGTCTATTCCCTCCACCTGAGAGAATCCTCTAGCAACAAATCTTGCTTTGTGCTTCTCGATGCTTCCGTCATCTATATGTTTGATCTTATAGATCCACTTGGAAGTCACTACAAACTTCCTTTAAATTCTAGGAACAATATCCCACACATCATTCTTCATGATGGACTAATACTTCTCCATCGTGGCATCTCTCCATATTCGCTGACTAGATGCCTCCTCATAAAAAGAAGGCTCATAATCAATGATGTGGCTCATAGTTATGACATAGCATGAATATCTCTGATGTCTCTTTCTCTCTCAGAAGGTACGATGAGGAGATGTATGTCCTTCTGCCTCCTGTAGATTCTGATGAGCCCATGCAAGTATCTTCCGACCTACTGCAATATCTTTGGAAACATTAACTGGAGCTACAGGATCACTGGGATCAGTTGGATCAACAGACTAAATTGTCTCCCTCATGGAACGAATGTCTCACAAGACAGATCGAGGTTTCCTTATGAAACCAAAGTCTTGGTTCCTTCATCGTATAATTTGAGGCATGTCAAGATGAAGTCTAAATTCCTCCCTACTAGTCCACACAGGACCCTCAGGGTAGAATGTCTCATGATGCTTCCATATGGATGCAAGTAATCAATGGAACCAACTTCGATTTCTCTGTTTATTCCTCGGTTCTAAAGGAAGTATTAGACATCAACCAGGTCTAGCTCAACAATCTTACAATGGCCTTTGATCTAGGCAAGGCGGTGGGATGGTTATCGAGCCTTGCTTCTCTTTTTTTGCCTATGTGTATTGTGCTCTTGATTGCCAACTACTTAGGGTTTGTGGGATATGGTGTCCAGTGACTCTGGATAGTCTGGAAGATATCTCCCTTTGCATACTAGCAGGTGGGTGAAAATTGAAATTCATTTATACTAAGAATGATGTCTGACATTAATTGAAGTTGCACCTCAAGTGTATATAGTTTCTCATATGTACTCCACCCACAATCTTAATTGATAGGCTTATATCACATTGTGCATACGTTCAGATGCAATAAACCTCAATTTCGTCATAAAAAAAAAAAATCTTCTAAGAGAATTATGCTCTAAGTCTGTATGATAGATTTATAATAAGGGGATTAATCCTTAAAATCGTAATATCTTGTGTATTCGATTTATGTTTACTCTTCAATACTCATTTAAGTTATACTCGTCTTCGTAAGTGGTTAAATGTTAAAACTTTGTAGTAATGCGAAAGGTGGACATAGGCCTAGTACTTAGGTTTTCAGCCTCTTATTAACCATCCACTCTCATACACGCGCACAAGCCTAAACTTCAAGTCCCCGAAAACTTTAGAGACACAAAGAAGGGGGTCGAAATATTTGCTTTAACGTTATATTTATTGGTTTTTCTTTTGGTAAAGGTGACCACGGACTTCGAGGGCTTTCTTGGGAATTATTTTGTTGACCGAATTCGTAACCCAATAATCTACTTGGTTGGAAGCGAATCCCTAAGGTGGAAGATGATTAATCCTTCCAGGCTTAACTGACTCCAACCACCGACACTAGCTGAACTAGCAGTAAAAGGGTTTTTAGGATATCCTTACTTGTCCTCTTAATTTATTAAATGTGACTAGATGTATTGATAGTCGAATTTAATTTTTTGTCCAGTCAAATGTATATATTAAATTCGTAGTATATATATCTTTGTGTATATTAAATTCACTACCAGGATTAACAATACCAGACTTAAATCGCTGCAATATTACACCATATTAAATCACTACAATATTAAATCGCTGGGTAATAGGCCAAGAAATCACAGAGATAATCATCCACAAGAAAACGTAGAGATGAATCGATCAGAGATGAATCAAACAAAAACCCAGAGACTAATTGATCAGAGATGAATCAAACAAAAACACAGAGACTAATCGATCAGAAATGAATCAAACAAAAATGCAGAGATACTCAATCACAAGAAGGCACAAAGACAAATCATTCGACAATGGATCAATCAAAATGCACATATACTCATTCACAAGAAGGCGCAATGATTAGAGATTAATCATAAGAGAAAAACGCAGAGATAAGTAAGGGATAGATAGCTGGGAAAAATTTATCCTTCACTTATTATGCATGCATAGGAAAGTAGGGCATTTAAATCTATAAGTCTTTAAACACCGGCGTGATGACCGTTGATTCGGCTCATGGATGATTGCTCAAGTAGAGACTAATAACTTAAGGGATAAGGGACAAAAGATAGAAACACAATATGCATCCAGATCTTCTCTCTAGAGAAACAAATAATGAAATAAAAGCACAATCAAGGAATAATGAAAACGCGGGTAGGAGATACAAGAACACAAGCAAGTTTTGAGTCTGGGGCTCATTCTTGCCACGTGCAAAGAGACAATAACTCATAAATAAAGGATACACTGGATAGCAAGGGTTCTTACTGAATAAATCAAACAACAAGGGGATTACAATTACAGTAGGAATGCATGTGCAAGAAATCTCATGGCCATGAAATCTTCAACCGAGTACATAAAAACATGTTTAAATTAAATTCATTGCAAGTAACAACTTCAATAGGCGTACCTTCGCCAAATGTGAATGCTCTGAAGTCGTTGTACCATGAGTGCTCTGTCTAGCTCCCGCTTGCCAACCGATGTGACGTCATCGGTACCTCCCAACCAATGCTAGGAATACTCTTCTTCCCTGTGAGCCCCCCGAGATGCAAAGGGGCCACACAAACAATACCAGAGAATGCTAGCACCTAGCTCACCTCGCAAGGTCGAGCTACCACTCATTACCTGAGCTGGGTATCCCAACTCCCACAAGAGAAAGTTTAGTCAAGATAAAATTTCAGCATCGTAACCTTACGCAAAAAGATGAGATCCATACTCCTCCTCCTCCATCTTTTTTATAGAGTTTTCAAGTAATTAGTTTCCCAAATTCTCATTAAATTCCTTTTTCATTTAATTAATTTTGAAAAACCTCACATGTCCACATGTCGCTCGATCCCCTAGTTTCACCAGAAAATCAATTTTATTAATTAACTAAATGTTCATATTTCCTTCATCCACCTAAGAGAATTCCTAAAAACGCTCTTCGATGTCCCAAAATTCCCTTACACTTCTTAAATGACTTACGCCTTACTTAATTCCTAGTTGAGTTCATAATTAGAAAGTTACAAAGGCAAGATTCCTTACTATGTTAAACATTCAGCTTTTTCTTTACGTTTCCCCTTTTCTTTAAGTTTCCCTTTTTATTTAAGTTTCCTATTTATTTTAAGTTTACCCTTTTTCCTTTTCTACTAAAAAAAATCAATTTAGCAAGTGTAGATAAAACAACCATTTACCTTTTTTCTTTTTTTCTTTAAAAATTAATTTAGCAAGTGTAGATAAAAACAACCATTTACCCTCTTTTCTTTTTAACTAAAAATTAAATTAGCAAATGTAGATAAAAACAACCATTACCCTTTTTTAACAATTTAATTCACCATTATAATTTTGAATTTAAAAAATAAGTTTGAATTTCTTACCCCCCTTTGCTTGTGAGATCTGCATTGGCTTCACAAGAAACCAAAAGAGGCATGACATATTTTTCCTTTAGGCTGCTTGTGCCTTTGGATATTTTCCTATATTAATCTACTGACACCCTTTTCATTCTTTTAGCCTCTACAATCTTTTGGTTTACTGGACTGTAAAATACTGAAAACTAGTCTTCCAAGATGTTCTTAGACTAGTGTTTATGATTTTCCCAGGCACATTGGACTTCGTAGTTGTTAAGAGTTGTTATCTGCTTGCTATATGGGCCATCTTTAATTGCTTCTCAAAATCTTGTTCCATTGCAGTGAGGAACATTGCTTCTCAAGATCTACCTGATTATATTTGAGTCCAAATCAACAATGGTGGTCATTCATTTTTGAACTTCATCCTAGTTACAAGTTGAAACATTGTTTTCTGAAGACTAATTTTTTCACAAAGTTTATCTTAATTCCATTTTTGTTTTTTGTTTTTAAAGGCATCTAGTTGGTTATTCAACTATCCTATTTTCTGAAATCAATAAAATGGAAAGAATTCTTATTTTCTCAATAACATGATAAGAAGTAAAACAAAATAGTAAAAAACCTAAAAGTATAGTTAAAAAACCCAATAGAAGTAAATACATTGGCATTAATAACGCCGATCATTATTATGATAATTGTGTTAATCATTGACCATGTTTTGACATGTAGGGAAATTAATATTTAAAATCAAAGCATTTAGTTTGTTAATTGTCCTCTTTAATGATGAACAACCATGTTTTGGTGTGCAAGGAAATTAATAGTTTAATTTGATTACTAAGAATATTCCAAGTATATTAAATAGTGACCACATAAATCATCTCTATGATTAAAATTTTATTATCTCTTATGTTTTTCAATATGTGTACACCTATCATTGTATTGAAAATCACCTCAATCAAAATATGTATGTGGAAGTTATGCTTGCCACAATTGGACATATCTTATTTACCACCATGATACCAAGTGGATGCCACATCAAGTCACATTACTCACACATGTGGAGCTAGTATAGTGTGACTTTTGAGAAGATTCTAGAGGGTAAAAAACCCTAAACCTAATCAAAATTTGAAGCATGCAAAAATCCTAACCTTAAAAGTGAGTTTAGGCATGTGAAAACCCTAACCCTAATCCTAGAAAACTATGGGGCCATGTTAAACACTAGCCACTAGAAAAGGAAAAGGTTTCATTCTTGTTTATTGTTCCATAGTTGTCCAAAGAATTTAGGAGTTGAATACTGAGGCATAACATAGGAAGTAGAAGATCCTATAGAAACCATTCAAGTTAGAGTGTCCATGGAAACTCCATAGTGTGTGCACTTTATTTTTATTTACATTTCATAAAGAGAAAGGAATAGGACTCCCATTGTAGCTAGCTTTTTTTGTATTCAATTTTCCTAGGGAACATCTTGTGATTATTGTGCGGATGGTATGATATTTTTTTTTATCTTATCCTCCTTGATTTTAGTGAGAAGGTAAGGGGTCATGTGGGCTTCTTAAGGAGCCATGATATGCCTTGGAAATAAATTATCTAAGCTCTTCTTTTGGGTTGTTTGTGGGTTACTCAATTATTTTTGGTTGGCTATTCATTGTCACTTCATTCTTCATTCATTACTTCTTTCTCATTATTGGTTTGGGTTTGGCCATGGAAAACGAATTGCCAGAGCAGTGAGACATGGTTGTTTGGATGTAGGAACCATTGGTGTTTTCCAGTAGAGAATTGATGTTTGTGGAACAATGAGATTAGTTACAGTCATGAAAGGACTATCCACAGTTGATAATCCATGGAGTTTCCACCGTTGAGATTTCTTGACCAATAGAACTAGAGAGGTGGATGGCCCAAGGGATTGCATGACAATGAAGGGGGTTCTAGGATATGTAGGCTAAATGAGAAGAGAGCTGGTAAATTGGTATTGTAGTGTAGTTGAAAAACCGTGAGAGTTGATTTTTTACTAGTTTGGGAAACTGAGTGTCAACCTTGGACCCATCCTTATTGATTCATAGCCTCAACTCGGAGGTGACCTATTGCATGGAGTTTATATGAAACAGAGCTTATGGTTGGGTGGAACATCCAACGTCTGAAACCAGTTGGTGGATTGATTATTTAAAAGATAACTTCTCATTGTTATTATTTGTAATTTATGTTCCATTGTGTAATGTATCTATGTTATTATTGTTAGAAATAAAGAGATGTGCTTTTTTTTCCATACACAATATAGAAATATTGTCACCTAACCATAGGCACAAAGGCCACCCCCAAGCACCTTAACCTTGACCAATAGAATAATTATGGTAGGAGACTAATAGCCAACCAAGGCTAGTGCACCTTTCTCTAAGGGTAGCGCACAAAGAAAGAATAACTAGAAACCAAGTAGAAAGTACAAACCATAACCAAGAGACCAAGTCCAACCAAAATCCAAAATCCCAGTTGCAACATTTGTTGATATTTTTGGTAGCTGTGGGAGGTATTAACCTCCACCTGTAACCTTGACAAGACTGGAATATTATGGGAAGCAAGAGAAGCCCTAAAAGACTCGGACATAACCCTAGAAGACAAGTTGGCTAAAGAGAATAATTAATATTGTGTTTCTAGCCTTCATAAAGAGAATTTTTCCTAGACAACTAAGGAAGAGCAATATAAATATAGGATGCGAGAGCCCATTTGGATACACACAACTCGCAACTACAGAAATTCAGTAAGTGCACAAGTTTGGAGAGTAGTTGCAGTTGTAGTTACTGCAACTAATATTTTCGGTTTTAGGCTTGAAATTTCTCTTGGTTATGGTTTGGAATTTATTCTTGGTACGCTAGCTCTGGAGAATGGTATGCTACCTTCATTGGCTTTTGAACTTAGGGTTTTCCTCCAGAATTATTCTCTCTTTCAAGGTTAAGGTGCTTAGGGGTGGCTTTAGTCTATTGTTGGGTGATAATATTGCTATATTGTCTATGGTTAAACGAGCACACCTATTATTTATAACATGTTATGGGCCCACACTATCTTCGAACAGTATAACCATTGGAAGATAGATTGGGAGGATTTGTTCAGTTACAGTTGCAGTTGTAGTAAAAAATTTTGTTGCA
Source organism: Picea engelmannii (assembly GCA_009831015.1). Classification (NCBI taxonomy): domain Eukaryota; kingdom Viridiplantae; phylum Streptophyta; class Pinopsida; order Pinales; family Pinaceae; genus Picea; species Picea engelmannii. The sequence continues at coordinate 74,859 of ML819234.1, forward strand.
ACAACAAAACCCTAACCCTCTTGTTAAGGCACCTTAAGTGAAGAGCTTGACCTAATTCATGGATAGCCTAGTGCACCCTAGGATAACACCTTCTGGTACTCTTAGCAAGATAAGACTTCAAGTTTGAGTTTTTTGTCAAAGTCAAAGCAGTCATGGCTTACTCTATGAAGTTAGAAAACAAGTTAGAAGGGATTCTAACTTCAGAGCATAGAAGACAAGGATTGATCTCATCCTTGCCAAGAATAAAGTGTTGGATATTGTGAAAGGAAAGATCACATAACCATAGTTTTAATAAGGAAAAGAGAAGGAACCTCAGAACATCACAATTATGGAGAAGTTCAATAACAATGAAATCAATGCCATGAGTATCATAGTGGACTCTGTTAAAGACCACTTGATACCCTACATCTCTCATCTTGACTCATCTAAGAATATGTATGATGCCCTAATTAACCTCTTCTCAGTCAAAAACATTGGACAAGTAATGAGTCTAAAGAATGATCTCTGTGACATGAAAATGAATGATGATGACAGCATAACATCATACCTTGTGAGAATCTCTCAGTTAAGAGATCAACTACAAGCTATTGAAGAAATCATTTCAGAGAAGGAACTGCTAAATATAGTACTCAATGGCCTTCCCAAGACATAGGATGCATCTTCCATGAGAATGAACACAAGAAAGGAGTATCCCACATTTGAATAAATTTGGGCTTGTTGTGCACAAGAAGAATCAAGGATTAGCGCAAAAGATAAATTTCAAAGGAAAGATGATGATCAAGCCTACACAACAAATTTCAAGAAATTCAGGAATAAGAAGAAGTTTGACTCAAGGAAGAAACCAAATCAAGAAAATGATATGTCAAAAATACAATGCTTCAACTGTTGAAAATGTGGTCACTACAATAATCACTCTCCTGAGTTAAAGAAAAGGAAGGAAACAAACGAAGAAACAGTTGTCGAAGAAAAGGAACCCTCAAAGAAAGTCAAACAAGATGAAGCAAGATTTATTCTTCTAAGTCAAGGTAACATTATTCTTCAAAGTTCTTGTACATACCATGTTTACATAGTTTCTGTACATATCATGCATATCTATTTCTTAGAAGATAGGATGTTCAAGTGAAACAATACCTATGGAAGAATAAAAAGATAAGGATTTCTTTCATGATGACTACAAGTCAAGAAATACACATGAAAAGATGAAGTATGTTGACACTCCTTGGTAACAATTCATTTGGAAGCTATTATATAAGTAACAACTGCTAGATAAGCCAAAATCATAATCAAACTTGAAGAGACCCAGAAGAATTCAAAACATAAAGAAGTCAATAATCAAGAGGAAATTAGAAAAAGACTTGTGACACTTTGCAGAAGGCAATAAGGATGCAGACATAAGCATGGACTCTCTTAGTTGGAGGGAGTTGATTACATAATTACAAAAGAAGAGCATGCATTCATGCATGAAGAAAGGATTAGGAGGGAGATAATCCTAAATGATATGATCCATTGAGGATTATGAAGTATCTATCCATGTTCCCATTGAAAGTAGCATCCATGATAGGTAGCACGTGTTCAGAAGAAGTCTTCTTTGTAAAGAAGCCTTAAAGTATCCTTGGTTGTCCATCTACATCCATGATCCCATGATAAAAGGAAGAATTTGGAATCTTCGGGGCATGGAATCTATAGAATACTCCATGGACCCAAGAGCTAAAGAGAAACACGAGGAGGAACATGAATATTCCAAAAAAGAAAGAAAAGTGAGAACAACCAATTATTATATCGAGAATCACAAAAACTACCAGCTTGGTTTGAACCCACTAGAAGTAATCGAGTAGAAGAAATGGAAGTTATGATAAAGAATGTGTATCTAAGAAAATGTGAAAAATAATTATGAATGGATGCATTGAAATATTCAGAGGTTCTTCCAGAAGGAGGGAGAAGACTATGACAACAACTTATTCCAGTAAACCATATATACCTCTTGTAGTATCCATGGATTGGAATTTACATGTAAAAGATTGTTCTTCCCAATAAAGAAAGTGAGAAATAATATTATACCAGAAAGAGATCCATGTATACAAATATAAGAAGACCTTATATGGATTCAAACAACTTGATGTAGAGTATCTCATATACAACAGAAGCATGGTGAAAACTTTCTATGACAAAGATAGTGTATTAGAATAGTTACTCAAAAGTATAGGATGATGGATTGATAATCCATGGAAAAATCTCTTAATGACAGAAGAAGTGTTAATTGGATATGTTTCATTTTGATCCTTGCCACAATATCATGAGATAGCAGGAAACAAAAGTGTTGGATTCGACCATGATATATTGTAATGATCAGAGCTATATGAAGCCTTCATAGAAAACCAGTGTTCCATGATAGACTGAAGTACATTGAGATCAAGAATTTTATTATTCGTGATGAATTCTGGAAAAGAGAAGTGGTTCTCCAATATATCTTCACAGATGAGAAGATGGTAGATATTTTGGTAAATCCTCTGTCCAAGATGAAACATTTTCATACTTAAGAAACAAGTTGGGGCTTGTGGTGACAAATTCCTTATTGAAAAATGAAGAGATTAATCCCAAGTTGGGAGGGAACACTGATATGTTATGGACAATCATTTTTTAGTTTGAAAAATGGTCCAGATGACCAGTTCCTTTCCAGTTCAGAAAGTGGTTTGAGATTTCTTGAAAACATGCATTTTCAAGTTTGTAAAGTGGTTTGATATTTATGACGGAGAGGCATTTTCCAGTTTGAAAAATGGTCTAGATCGAACAGTCATTTTCGTAATGAAAATGGTCCGATATATTTTTGATGTACCATAGATAGTGATTCCCCTTGTGGCCAGTGTGGGGGAATGGTCTAGGACAATCATTCTTCTTGGCATTCACTCCGAGAAGTGGTCAAGTATAATGGTCCACCTCGTTGGGTAGTCATTCTTTTGAAGTTAACAATTGTGAGGAGTTTTGAAGAATGGTCTGTTTTGGAGGTTGGTGAAGGACTTCTGAAGAACCATTTCAATATACTTCCTATCATAGGAATTTTTCACCATGATTATGTTGTACATGAGAGGCTCTACACCAAGTTTACTTGAATCCATACAAGGTATTCTTCCATCTTCATACAAGGGTGTTTTTCTGGTATACCTCAAAACGTTGAGGTTTCTCTACGTACGCTTCTTCTTCAATTACTATGTTGAGAAGAACAATATGTACAATCATTTTATGTAAACTCCAACCCATGGATACTACAAAAGATATAATGTCTCAGGTAGAGGTATGCCTGGTTATTGGAATAAGCTACCATCATAGTCTTCTCACTCCTTCTGGGAGAACCCTCTAGCCCTGAGTTTTTTGTTGTATCTATCAATGCTAAAGTATTTTTCACAATTTCTCACATATAATTTTCTTCATCACAAATTCCTCCCATTCCTTCTGCTTGAATGCTTCCAGTGGATTCAAACTGGTTCAATTGGTTGTTCTAAATTTTTCAATTGTCATACGCTAGTGAGTACGAAAGGTATGACTACAAATTCGTAGTGTCCATATCTTGTTCGAAAAGATGTTTTGTTTATGTCCTCGTCTTTTATCCTAACTTGATGATAACTGGATCGTAAATCCAACTTTGAAAAGATCTTTGCCCCACCTACTTGATTGAATAGATCATTTATCCTTGGTAAGGGGTATTTGTTCTTAATCGTCATTTTGTTCAGTTGTCTATAATCGATATATAGTCTTAGAGTACCATCTTTCTTTTTCAGAAAGAGGAATGGTGCCCCCCATGGTGAAACACTTGGTCTGATATACTCTTTGTCCAACAATTCCTGTAACTGTATTTTTAATTCTGTCATTTCTAGTAGACTCATTCGGTAAGGTGCTTTTGAGATAGGGGCTGAACCAGGTAGTAGGTCTATGGAGAAGTCTGTTTCCCTTCTAGGAGGTAATTCTTGTATCTCATCCACAAACATGTCTCTAAATTCACGTAGGACAACAAAGTCTTCTAACTTTGGCTTATCTTCTTTTTCTAATAGATTTGTTACTTGGATTGCATAAACTTGACATCCCTTTCTCATATATTTCTTGAGTTGCATCGCTGAAACTTGTCTGACTGATATAGGTTTTGGTATACCTTGGGTTGTTCTAGTAGTGTCACAATCATCTTTATAGTTAAGTGTATTTTTATAACAATCTAGAACTGCTTTGTGTTTTTCCAACCAATCCATTTCGATGATCATATCGTAGGATCGTAGTGATAGAATATTCAGATTTGTTTTTATGTTTTGGCCGTCTAAGTTAAATTCAAAATCAGAAATAAAGTCAACCACTTTCCTTTTAGTTCCTGTTGCTAACTGTACCAGCCATGATTTTGTGTGTTTCATCCTCTTAAGTTTATTTGACGCTACTACTCCAGGAGTGATATAACTTAACGTAGCTCCAGGATCAATTAAAACATAAATTTGGGTGTTATTGATTTTACCTTCGATTTCTACTATGGAGGATTGGTGGCCATCTTGCCGGTTGTCTATGGCTGCATTAATCCGATGCAAGCTTTTGCCATGTCTCCCACCGTCGAGGCTTCCTATAAATTGTGAACAACAATTCTGTTTGCTGAACTTAAACGAGGACGGTTCCTCCTTAGATGAGGTTCTCCACATTCCCAACACTTTAGTGGTTCATGGGGGCTGTCCCCAAACTTCTTCATTCCTAGATTTACCGATTTACTGCCTCCCTGTGTGCTTGGATGGTTTGCATGAAAATATTTCCTCGGGAAGATTTTTGTTGCGTTCTGATAGGGAGCTGGCTGGTATCCCTTCTTTCGTTGATTCATCTGTTCATGTTTCTTATCCTTCCAGGCTTTAGGAAACTTTGCCCGCTGTTTGTATTGTTCGTAGCACATTCGTGCTTTCCTGAACACTTCAATTAATGATTTGGGGTTGTCAAATTCAATTATGTCCTGGTAGGACTGTGGTAAAAAACTTAAGAATCGTTGGATTTTTACCTTATCTTCTTGGATGTAAGGTACGAACCTTAATAGTTCCAGGAATTTATTTATAAGGTATTCCATTGTCATCTGTCCAAGCCTTAGTTCGTAAAATTGTTTTGTTTTCCTTTCGTAGTAGCTTTCAGAAAGGTACTGTTTCTTGAAATACTTCTTAAATTCGGACCACTCCAACTGTTTCTCCTTTAGGCCCTTGGCCAATTTCAGGTCTTGCCACCAAATGATGGCCTTCCCTTTAAGATTGTAGATGGCCATTCTAACCTTCATAGTACTGGAGTAATTGTAGATCTGAAAGTATTTCTTGATGTCCAACAACCATGCCTCAACTTCTTCTCCTGTCTTGGATTCGCCATTGAGGGTAGCTGGTTTGATCTTTTTGAATTCTCCTTCAAGGTGGTCTACTTGTTTCCTTTTTTTGTCTATTTTAGTTTTGTCTTCAGCTGAAGGTGTTCCTTCAGACGAACTGTCTCCTTTTTCTGTTTCTGGTCCTGAGTTCTTGGAAGCTCTCTTGCTGACTTCTTCATCGTTATTATCGTCCTTCGGGATTTTCTTGGTCACTATACTGCGTAGTAGGACTTCGTTTATCTCTTGATGTTCTTGCTGTGCTTTCTTCAGTGTCTCGGTTTCGGCTTTGAAAACCAACAGTTCAACAATAAGATTCCTCATTGTTTCCAAGACTTCCGTGGGTGATATTTCGTCGTTGTTCTGTCTTGGATCTCCATGAGGTCCCTGTTCTGGATTTTCTTCCATTCTGGTTTCTGCATCATCCTGAGCTGCCATAATCAACACAACAGAAAAAGTTTTCTATTTGTAACAATGAAGGTTTATTAGTTTTTCATAAGTAGAATATATGTCAAGAATTTAATGTGGCCCTGTTCAAGGCCTAGTGTTGTAAACTTTGCTCTGATACCATATGTAATGAACCTCCAATTTGACACAATTTTTTATTTTTATTTTTACTCAAATTAAAGCTTGATAATCTACTCGTAAGGAGAGTAAAACCATATGCCAGACTGGATTAACAACTTGTAAGAGAGACTCCCAACGATTTCTAGTAATTCTCCAAATCTTATACTATTGCATAGACACCAATACAATACGCATATCCACATATAGTAGGAATTAAGTTCTAAATTCCTTGTTAATATCGGTTCCTTAGGTTTTGTGCACAAGTTTATACCATTGAGAAATAATAAAATGACTTCTACCTAACTGTATGTATATTGGAAATATACCCTTGTAACAGGAATAGGATAATGAAATCATTGACAATGTTTGAATTGCTTGAAAGGAATTCCGTTAAGGTTTCCGGCATGGTTATAACACCTCTAGTTTCCCCTACTTAAGGATTTGAAACAAGACCAATCCCACACGTCTTTCTGTAATCAAATTTGTAATTAAGTCTCCTCTCACCGATGGAGGAGAAGAAATGGTAACTAACTGGACAAAAGGCTTAGCGGCTGGCTAGTTCTACTGGACAGTCATGAAGTGACTACTATTAATTTCGTATCTTCATTGGTAAGTGAGAGAGAGATATCTTGACAGAAGGAGTTAAAGTTCCATCCCTGTGATTAAGTAGGGTCCTACAAGGGCCCGTCCTGATAACTCTACTTCCTACCCTTCCCAATCCTGGGATGCCACCTCTTCCCTAGCACATGGCTCATACCTTCAATGTTTATTAAGAGTAGTACTCGTTTCCTCTTAGGGTTAGGTGGTTCTTCTCGTGCCAGTGTGACTCCAAAGGGGAGGGTGCTGCATTATGCTTCCTCAACAGGGAAGTAATACCACCTTTACGATCAAAGCTTGGTGAAGTTGACGATATCCAATGGTTTGGTAAGTTTCCATAGAGCATCCATATCTCAAATTTGAAAACCAGAGTATGGGGTTTGGTTAAAATGAAAGCTTTGACATTCTGTAACCCTTATTTGACTTTAATGGCCCCCTTTTCTACTGGCGATAAAGTTCGAAACCTGCGTAATTCTAATTTTGGTACCGGTTGCAAATGGGGTTTCCCATTATCTCCTTGAGTCACTACTATTTACTTCTTTAACCTATTATTATACATCGTAGTCTGGTATTTATGTTCTCATAGGATTATTTCTGGGTTTGACCCTGTAGTACTGCTATTGATTTATTTGCATAGTGATGAAATTGTATAAATGTGATTCTCTGTATTAATGGTGGGACTCTGTCTGTTGCGAGGGTACCCACCTGAATGTACCAGGGCCCTCCTTCCCTCAACCATAGTCGTTCATATAACAGGGGCGTGGCAATAGGTGGACTCCGGGGCTTCGACTCATAAGTTAAGTACTACTAGACATAGCTATGGTTGTCCATTTACCTTTCAATCTAAGTTTAAAGTCTTACTCCGTATTTTACTAATGTTTTTTTGCGATAAACACTTGTAGGGCTTGTGACCACTCAAGGTGTAGGTATCGGCCTCTATTCGTCATGCAAAAGGTACTCAGATTTTGGTGTAGTGACTCTCAAACTAGATCTGCAACACTGAAGCATGGAGGTCATGGTCTTGCTCGTAATTTCTCTTGATATTAAGTAACGTTTTCCCCTGTTTCGATTCTTGTATCAGATGTCTGAGGATTAAACCCTGATTTTTTTTTGTTTATTATTCTATTAAAGGGAGTGGGCATAGTCATGCATGGTGTAGGGAAATAAACTGTTATTTAAATACCAGGATTGGCAAAAACTAATTCCTAGTTTTCTATTAGAGGGAGTTCTTTAATCTGCCATACTTATCATCAAAGGGAGAATGTTGTTTTAAATAAATGCTTTCAGAAAATTATTCTCAGCGTTCTGTTTGTTACCTCTGCAATTTAATGTACTCAGGAATCTCTATTTGAAAGCTACATGAACCATCATTTCTTGATTTTATTATCTGTACGAATATTCTCTCGTTAATGCAGTTCTTGTCTTTTGAGCTTATCCAAAAGTGATCATTCAAGGGAGAGGATTTCACATCTCCAAATTTCAGAGTTTGTCGATTATTGTCCTTCTAACTGTTGGTTGTGGAGCCTGATTATCTTCCTGATTCATAGGTCCTTGATTTCAACCGTGTTTATACCCCATGAAGTATTTACACCCCAGAAGTATGTACACTCTTCCACGCGGGGGAGTGTAGAGGGGGGGTACCCCCTCTGTGGGGTCCAGGGGGGCTATCCCCCTGGCTAGGGGGAAGCGAGCCCCCGAAGCAAAAATTGCCTTGTAAAAGTATATTGTAAATTCATTGTAAATCTGGACTGTTCATTATAAGGTCATAGATCTAATGGCAGAGATTATGTTAGGGTTTTTTTCCCTAGAAGGCAACCCTCTTTTATGAGGGAAATGTATTGCGGCTATGGATGATGGTGAATATTGTATTCTGAGAGAGGAGACTATGAGAGAAATAAGAGGAAGTTACAATGGATTTTTCTATAGGTTGTATCCCTTCATTTGTTGGATAATAATAAAGGAAGGACCTGGCAATTTCTTTGGTGGACGTAGCCCACACTGGGTGAACCACGTAAATCTGTGTCTCTCTTGTATTGTGTGTCTTCTGTGTTTTGTTTATGTATTTGTTTTATTTTATTGCTCCACGGTCCTGTTTTTCTAACAACTGGTATCAGAGCGTAAGGTAACTCGCAGGAAAAGAGGGTTCCTAGTTCGAATGGGAGCAATGTCGGAAGATGGAAAGTTTAGGGTCGAGAAATTTAACGGCCAAAAATACCAGTTATGGAAGATGCACATGGAAGACTATTTATATCAGAAGGATCTATTCATACCATTGAGTGGAGTAACAAAGAAGCCGACGACCATGAAGGACGAAGAATGGGAGATTCTTGACAGAAAGGCTCTAGGAACGATACGGCTGAGCCTGGCAGCGTCGGTGGCTTTCAATATTTCGAAAGAAAAGACAACGAAGGGTTTGATGGATGCATTGGCCAAATTGTATGAAAAACCCTCGACGTCGAATAAGGTATTTCTAATGAAGAGATTATTTAATATGAAGATGTCAGAAGGTGGGTCTATTGAAGATCATTTAAATGAATTTAATACAATTACTAATCAACTAAGTTCTATAAAAGAGGACTTTGATGATGAGGTTAGGGCTCTTCTAATCTTGTGCTCATTGCCAGAAAGCTGGAATGGCTTGGTCATGGCTGTAAGTAACTCTGTCTCTGGTTCAAATACTTTAAAATTT
>ML819234.1:86945-103091 GCA_009831015.1 Picea engelmannii
CAGCCTTCCATTCGAAGACTAAGCATATACAGTTGAGGTACCACTTCATACGATCCGCCTTGGAAGATGGACAATTGAAGCTAGAAAAGATACACACTAGCCAGAATCCTGCAGACATGTTAACAAAGGGAGTAACCAGGGAGTAACTGAGTTCCTGCTTAGTTTCAGTTGGTCTTCAAGAATTAAGATGAAAATGAGAAATTTTCCAGGTCCAAGAAGGTTCAGAGTCCAACATATACATCAGCGGTGGAGTTGTTAAGATCAGTCTCCAAGTGGGAGATTGTTGGTTGTGGAGCCTGATTATCTTCCTGATTCAGAGGTCCTTGATTTCAGCCGTGTTTATACCCCATGAAGTATTTACACCCCAAAAGTATGAACACTCTTCCACGTGGGGGAGTGTAGAGGGGGGGTACCCCCTCTGCGGGGTCTGGGGGCAAGCGGGCCCCCGAAGAAAAAATTGCCTTGTAAAAGTATATTGTAATTTCATTGTAAATCTGGACCGTTCATTATAAGGTCGCAGATCTGACGGTAGAGATTATGTTAGTTTTTTTTTTCCCTAGAAGGCAACCCTCTTTTATGAGGGAAATGTATTGTAGCTATGGATGATGGTGAATATTGTATTCTGAGAGAGGAGACTGTGAGAGAAAGAAGAGGAAGTTACAACGGATTTTGCTGTAGGTTGTATCCCTTCATTTGCTGGATAATAATAAAGGAAGGACCTGACAATTTCTCTGGTGGACGTAGCCCACACTGGGTGAACTGCGTAAATCTATGTCTCTTTTGTATTGTGTGTCTTCTGTGTTTTGTTTCTGCATTTGTTTTATTTTATTGCTCCGCGGTCCTGTTTTTCTAACACTAACAATTTCTTCTTCAGAATAGATTGAGTTTACTCTGTAATTTCCTAATAGTTTCTAGGAAACTTTGAAGAATAAACGAATGAAAGGATGTCTTACAATCTTACAATTGTTTGCCCGAAAGCGTAGTAATGCTACAAATCATGAATTTTTTAAGAAATTTTGTTTCTCTCAGCAAGACTCTCGACATAATCGAATTTGAATATCCTACCTTTGTATAGAAAATAATTATCGTTCAATCATATATAATTTGTATACGTTCTATTTGCAACATGCGTCGATATTGTATCAGTTATAAATCATTATTTACTTTCCTGTAGTAGGATACCAACATACATACCTTTCATTCGTGTAATAGGAATTTTGTAGAATTATATCATTAGGTTTAGGGTGACTGGATTCCTTAGTTATGTTCAATCCCCTATACTTCATCGTTATGGTTCTATTCAAATTCAACTATATAGATAATTTTGCCTAGGAATTTAATTGCATAGTTAAATGTATACCTATAAGTAGAACTGTTCATTCAAGTTCATTGATGCATATATAATTCTACTTAAATGATTTAATTACAGAGCTAGATGTATACTTGTAAATAGGTCTATTCCTTCAAGTTCATTGATACATATATGATTCTTCTTAAAGTTTTATTTTAGGGAACATTTCCAAAATTTAAACATACAAATCCATTTGATTATTCTAGGAGGATATCAAATAATTCGTACAGGTTCTAATTCAATCATAAAGGGCTTCCAGGAAATGATTTCAGAAAATGATTTATAAACTATTCTGTAGGAAAATGGACTGCACATATTCATATAATCGAACAGTTTTCGCCCAGGTTATTGGGTACATACAGACTTTAATGATTTCACTACATATGTAACTAATGCATCCCACAGAGATAGAAATAATTAAGTTTAGATACAACAAGTACCTTACATCAAATATACAATCATTAAAACAAAAAAAATGAAAATTATTTTAGTTCAGATTTAACAAGTACAGTGCATCAGATAAAAATCATTCAGAAGGATTAGAGTAACATATTTGAACCAAATCACGGGAAGACAAAGGGAGCAACCACGTTCCTCCCAACCGTAGAATAGAGTAGCCAAAATCGCTTACACAGTTGACCCCCTAGCCTGACCATGAGTCCATGACGACAAACTTGGAAAAAAACTCCTTCTCAGTAGTGTCTTTCAGTTCCATCAAATTCCTCTTGCCTCACACTCCATCAGTAGTGTTCATAACAACAAGAAAACCCAATAGTATCTTTTCCCCGCATACTCAGCACCGTCCTGCCTCCTCCCATATGCTATTTAACAAAAAATCCTTTTGCCTGGGTCTTTCTTTCCCCCCCTTGGGAATTTTCGCAGCTTTCTAAATCCTTGATTTTCAGGGGTTGCCAATGGCCAAATCACTGATTTTCTACTTGTAACAATCAACCCAGAGGTATTTCCAACATGTTCCCCACTCATGGAATCATGGTCAACTAATTTTAACATGGCTGTTCCATTTGTCCTCCTGCAATCAATATAAAATATTTTGTTCTCATACAAGTGTCATAGTCAAATAGTTAGTTGGTTCAAATCAGATCTCTGCCCAAGAGTCATAATAATTAATTACAATTATCAAATTCGAAATTCGGAATTGCCAGAAATGGCAAAAATTTTCCAAATTCGAATTTACTAAAAACGAAATAATTTTCCAACAAATTTTAAATTTCGAAAATACTTATTATTTTTAATTTTTTTTTCTTTTCTTTTGGGGATGTCCCAAACTATACTTGACTATAATTGTTTAATACATTTTTATTCATCACTTTTAATAATGTGGTAGTATAGTTTATAGTGTAGCCCACATATTAAATAATGTATTAATACTCATACACATTACTAGATCTAAATTTTAAGTAGTCCTTTACCCTCTTAAGGTACCATAGACCAATAACATCAATAACAATAACAACAATGCATTCATACAATTATTAATATACTAATTAATGCATTAATACATTGATATCATTAATTACATTAATTAATTAATGTTCTTTTATTAGTCAATATATTAATAATGATGCTAAAATACATTAAAGAATGTATGGACATTGAAGTACATATCCTCAAACACATTAATTAATATATCTCATTGCATGCAAACAATGTATATACAATAATTAATAAATTAACTTATACATTAATGTTTTAATACATTCATTAGTTAATACAATAATTAATGTGTATATTAATTGAAAATAAATTAATACATTAATTAATTATTAATTAGTATATAATTAATCTATTAATTAATTTAAGTTAATTGTCCCCGAGGTGTCTCACCCTCATGCTAAAGTGGGAGTTGGAAAGTGAGGGTGGGAGGAGGTATAAAGTTGGGTTGAGGTGGGAGAAGATATAGAGGAAAATTTTGTATATCCCCCCACTCCCTTCCTTGTGTATAAAGTGAGGTTAGATAGGGGGGAATTTATATCCTTACCCACGCCTACTATATATTCACCCTTCATCATGTACATAGTTGGGTGGGAGTAGGAAGAGATGAAGAGAAAATATTTATATATCAATTGACCCACACTCTCATCTTCATGTATACAGTTAAGTCGCGGTTGGGGAGACATAAAGTTTTGGATGATCAACACTGCAGGTACCTCCAACTTGGAGTGATCATCACTGTAGGTTGATGAAAGAGCATCGCTCCACCTTAGCACATGCGCTAGCACGCTAACATGCAGACGCACAATGGAGAAAGGGAGAGGCGTTGACCCTCCCATTTTAAAATTTAAAATAATCCTATATGGATTATCATGTTGTAAGGATGATAAATGCCAGGCCAGGCCTTTGTAAACGTAGTGGATAGGGTTTCCTTAAATGGTTACCTATAGCAGGTCCATATTGTAGTTAGGTCTGGACATCCATATATGTAATGCAATTGTAGAAGTATGGTGTCGTAACTGAGATAGCGATGGCACCAAGGCGGTGGAGAGGATGAGATCATAGAGCCTTGTTTGGTAATGAGGGGAGAGAGATCTCAGGTAGAGAGAGGTCTTAGGAGACTTAGGGGGTCTTAGAAGTTCAGAGAGAGCTGAGACTCTGAGCAGTCCAGTTTTTGTAAACACATTGTACATGCATTTTTGATTAATACACAGTAGTTTTTCCTGCCCACGATTTTTGTTTGTGTTTATGAATATGAATGAATGTTGTATATGTATGATAAGTTCTGTTTACAGTAGGAAGATAGATTCCTCTATCTTTGTTTGATTTTTTTGTATCTTTAGGCTGTGCAAGGAGTGCACAACAAAACATTGGAAGTTCTGTAGCAAGTGCAAGGAGTGCGCACCTGAAAATCGAATCGAGTTTAGGAGGGGATGTGCGAGGAGGGAACACTAGAAGGATTCACAGAATCAAGGAGGAGCCTCAGAGTTACTCAACACTTTGGAGGAAATATTGTGCAGAGGAAGCACATAAAATAACTACTGAAGGTTATGTAGAAGCTCTGCCAGGTGGGCATTGAGCGAGTGCAAGGAGTGCACAAGAGAACTCTGTCTCGATATCTGTGAGAAGAAAAGTGTCGAAGGAAAAGACACTCACATAGTTGTCGAATACTTTGGAAAGATCATCAAGGAGTGCTTGAGAAGAAGTTGCCAGGGGGGAACTTACACCCTTTCAAGGAGAGTAAAGTAATAGAGTTGTTGAATACTCTTGAGGAATACCTGTGCAAGGAGTGCACTAGGCCAACACTCGGACGAAGTGTTGAGAGAAAACTATATGAAGGCTATTCGAAGCGTAAGGAGAACATGCAGAGTGAACTTGTTTCAAGTTCCAAATCTCAGGAGGTCAAGGGAAAAGTGTGTCAGGAGGAGCAACAAAAGTCTTCCAAGGAAGCACAGGGTTGAGTCCTTTAGAAAATGAGCCAGCTGAAAGCTCATAAGAGGTAGAAAAAATAGTGTGCATAGAGGCGAAGTGTTTCCAAGTTCATAAGATCAGGAGAGACAGTGCAAGTTTGCACGTAGAGCGCAAGTACGCACTAGAGCCGAGGTCAAACTACATTACCAAAGCTCAGGAGGGGATAGCGTTTCTAGAACGCAGACGCGACTCAAAGTCACAGAGTTCGCAGAAGAATCAAAGTTCGTAGCGTTTGAAACATTGGAAATATTCCAAGTATGGGAAGAAAGTGACAAAACTGAGGAGGAGGAGCATAACTGTTGTAGATCAACTGCAAAGGAGAAAATATGGGTCGTCTGATCAAATTCCAGATAGGAGGAATGCACATAGGAGGAGATCGGATATGGGTCGTTAGATTTGAGCAGAAAAGACCAACAACCGATGGATCCAGAGGAAAGCGCACAAGAATTAATCCTTATGTGAGTAAGAGAGTGGATTCATCAAAGTCACGAAGTTTCAAAACAATTGGAACTATCCATCATCGGAGGTGATAGGTGGTAGTAGATCCGGGGTGTTTTGGAAGTCAGACATAGAGATATTTGCAAGGAGGAGAGGAGCAAAATTACAAAAGGAGAATTCATGAAATCATTCTAGACCATTGGATCCAGGGTGACAGGTGGTGGAGATCCACACACATCGGACGATCACACACTCGAAGAACAAAGGTGAAGACAGGAGAAAATACATGGGGAGCCGGGAGCCAAAATGATCCTAGCCATCCATCAAGAAGGGACGTATGGCGAGAGATTGGCATTTCGCTAGCTCACACGTCAGAGAAATCAACGGGAAGAGTTTTAAGAACTCGTGAGGCCCGAACTCGGGATTTGATGTAAGCCGTCAGATCGCACGAGGAATTGTGACTGTTGATCTAGAGCGGATATCAAAGAATCAGGAATCGGGAGAGAAGGGAGGAAGCTTCCTCCAAAAGTCCCAAAATGTGAAGTTCCGATTTGGGCGAGAAGATCTGAACCGTCGGAACTTGGAGCATGAGGAGCCATTGATGTGACACGGGATAATTTTGGGAGTTTGGGGATCTGACTTTCAAGGAGCAAGCATTGGACTAAGTTTTGGCTTCGCAAGTGGCAAAGTCTCGATGCACTCGGAGGATTGGCCCTAGGTCATGGAGAATGGTCACATGGGTGGAATTCAAGGGAGGAGCTAGCAGAGGCTAAGCCTTTAACCTAGAGATCAGGATTTCGTGGAATGAGGAGTTGGAGTTGACTCACGTTCATTTCCCCGCTACGCGAAATCGCGAAACGATCACAATTGTCGATAGAGGAGAGCACGGGACCGTTACATCTGGTCTTGGAAAGAAAACACCAATCAGGAGATCGGGACTCAAGAGAGTTCGGTAGCTTGTATGCAGAACACGTGAGGTCTCGAAATGCGAAGCACCTTTTGTGTAGGCGTGCGGTCATAGCCCGTGGTCGTGGGGAAGTGAGGCTCGCGATTGGTGCTTAGTCACATAGGCAAAGTTTCATAAAGGACTTGTGGATCATATAACAAGATTCCAGTAGGGAATTGAAGAGTTTCTTCAGCTCATAGATTTGAACAATCCAGTGACTGGGAGGTCAGCGGACCCTACCGAGGTAGGGGGTCTGGATTAAGTGGTATCAGAGCTGTAAGAGAAGATGAGCTATAAGAGAATATGCATATGCTGTTGGGTGTAGAGTGATCCATAGGATTTCCAGGAGGGCAGGTAGAAGGTAGAAATTGCTAATGAAAGCCATGAGCATGGTCGAAGAGAAGGCCGCAAGAAGAAATGAAATCGAGGGATGGATTTGGAGCTCATTGAGATAAGAGAGAGGATGGAGTAGCTGACATTAAAAATGTAGCAAAATTCTAAAGCACATTGGGTATATGAGTGGCCCATGAAGAAGAAGGTGAAGTGGTCAGTCAAGAGATTATCGGCGAGAGGAAAACAACAACTGTTAAAGAGGTGGATGAGATATGTCGAAAGCCTCATAGATGAAGAGGAAGTGGTTCACATCTGTGAGCTAGAAGCTGGAAGGAACCTCCGTGATGAGGAGCAGATGAGATCAGATAAAGATTTCATAAACTGCCAGGAGAGCAGAGATGAATTTTGATATTGCCAGGTGGGAAATGGAATGAGATCATTGGAGGATCTCATAGACTGTTAGGAGGACAATAGTGGAAATTCATATTTCCAGGTAGGAAATGATATGAAATTAGCAGAGGATATCAGAAACTGCCAGGTGGGTAGAAGTAGACTTTCAAGTTGCCAAGTGAGAAATGGAAAGAGATTAGTGGAAGGTCTCGCATACTGCTAGAGGAGTAGTGCAAAAACTTCAAATTGCAAGGAGGGCAATGAGATGGGATCGGTTGATCTCATAGACTTTGAGGTGGGTAGAAGAGAAGTCCCAAATTACCAGGTGGGCAGGGGGAAAGAGATGAGACTACCTGAGAGTCTCACAGACTCTATTGAGAGTTCATATCAGCAAGGAGTGATGATAAGTGAAGATTCATGTGGTTTTGCAGACCATGTAGATGAATATGATGAGAAGTTAAAAACTCCCACCATCCAGGAGGAGGATCAAAAGAGTATTTTGGTCATTGGAGGGATCAAATAATTCCCACCGAACGACCAAGTGAAGGCCAGTGCACATGATGAAAGTGCAACATCAGAGGAAGTTCAACCATCAGAGACTGTCAAAGAGGAGGAGGAGGAGAAGGAGCAGATATTGATGTCTACCCTAGTAGAAAAAGAGGATAATTCAGATGAATTGCTCACTCAATGAGAGAAGGAGTTGGATATGTTGGAGGATTGGTTGAACAATCTAGAACCAGAAAATGGATGCCAACAGACAATCATGTAGATTGTGTGAGAGGAACATTCAACATAATTGCTCAAAAATTTCAGCTTGGGAGCTGAAACAGAGATGACTCTAGCATTGGAGCCTGCAGCAGAGGAGGAAACAAACAACATGGATTTTGCTGATTTGTACAAGGAATTGGAAGCCCTAGAGAGAAGGTAAATGGTGCAAAGCTTGCACATGCAACAGGCTAAGATGAAGACAAGTGGAGGAGCATACGAGCCCCAAGAGCAACTAGAAGAAGTTGGAATTGAGCCAACAAAAGGAGAAATGGCAGAAGCTAATATGTCAAAAGAGGTGACTGAGCAGCAGGTCAGTCAAGAAGAGACTGCAGAACTAGAGTCTACGGTAGAGTGGAAAATTAGAGTCACAAGGGGGGATAAATACAACATGAGGGATGAGGTTGATCTACCCATTGATAATGAAGTGCAACAGAGAAGACTGCATAATAAGATCCATCCACTGCAACAACTGGATAGGGAGATAAAGGAGATAAGGAGGATGATGTTGAGGTCAGTAGAAGCAGTTAGAAAAAGAGAGCTGAACAGAGAAGAACCTGCAAGGGTAGCAGGGGAGCAACAACAACAACATCAACAAAGCAGTGGAGCAGATGGACAACTCCAAAGAAGAGTTTGTGATCCAGGTGGATTTCAACACTGGAGATGAAGCGCTCTTGATTAGGAGCTCATGATTTTTCCAGCAGGGGAGTATGATGCTAGAGCATCGCTCCACCTCATCACATGTGCCATCACGCCAACACGCAGATGCACAATGGAGAAAGGGAGAGGCGTCGACCCTCCCATTTTTAAATTTAAAATAATCCTATATGGATTATCATGTTGTAAGGATGATAAATGCGAGGCCACACATTTTTATAGGTAGTGGATAGGGTTTCCTTAAATGGTTACCTATAGCAGGTCCAGATCGTAGTCAGGTTTAAACATCCATTTATGTAATGTAGTCGTAGAAGTATGGTGCCGTAACTAAGATAGTGATGGCACTAAGGCAGTGGAGAGGATAAGCTCGTAGAGCCCTCTTTGGTAATGAGGGGAGAGAGATCTCAGGTAGAGAGAGGTCTTACGAGACTTAGGAGGTCTTAGAATTTTAGAGAGAGCTGAGACTCTATGCAGTCCAGTTTTTGTAAACACATTGTACATACATATTTTATTAATACAAAGCAACTTTTCCTGCCCACGATTTGTTTGTGTGTTTATGCATATGAGTGAATGTTGTAGATGTATGATAAGTTCCATTTACAGTAGGAAGATAGATTCCTCTATCTTTGTTTGAGTTTTTTGTATCATTCTGGATTCTTTAGGCTGTGCAAGGAGTGAATAACAGAACGTTTGAAGTTCTGTAGCCAGTGCAAGGAGTGCGCACCTGAATATTGAATCGAGTTTAGGAGGGGACGTGCCAGGAGGGCACACCAGAATGATTCACATACTGAAGGAGGAGCCTCAGAGTTACTAAACAAACTGGAGTAAAGATTGTGTAGAGGAAGAACATAACAGAACTACTGAAGGTTCTATAGAATCTTTGGGAGGTGGGCATCGAGCGAGTGCAAGGAGTGCACAAGAGAACTCTGTCTCGAGTTCTGTGAGAATAAAAGTGTCTGAGGAAAAGACACTCACAAAGTTGTCGAATACTCTGGAAAGCTCAGCAAGGAGTTCTTGAGCCGAAGTTGCTAGGAGGGCACTTACACCCTTTCAAGAAGAGCAAAGGGACAGAGTTGTTGAATACTCTGGACGAAGGCCTGCGCAAGGAGTGCACCAGGCCAACACTCGGATGAAGTGTTTAGAGAAAAATATGTGAAGGCTAGTCGAAGCGCAAGGAGAACACACAAAGTGAACTTATTTCAAGTTTCAAAGCTCATGAGATCGAGCACAAAGTGTGTTAGGAGGTGCACCAGAAGTCTTCCAAGGAAGAAGAGGGCCGAGTCCTTATAAACTAATCCAGTTGAAAGATCAGAAGAGGTAGCACAAAGAATGTTCATAGAGGCGAACTGTTTTCAAGTTCGTAAGCTCAGGAGAGACATTGCAAGTTTTCACGCAGAGCGCAAGTACGCGCCAGAGCTGAATTCAAACTCCATTACCAAAGCTCAGGAGGGATAGCATTTCTAGATCGTAGACGTGACTCAAAGTCACAGAGTTCACAGAAGAATCGAAGTTCGTAGCCTTCGAAACATTGGAAATCTTCCAATTTTGGGAAGAAAGTGCCAAAGCTCAGGAGAAGGAGCGCAGCTTCCGTAGATCAGTTGCGGAGGAGAAACTCTGGGTCGTCTGATCAGAGTCCAGACATGAGTAACATGCATAGGAGTAGATTAGATTTCGGCCATCATATCTGAGAACAAAAGAACAACAACCATTGGATTCAGAGGAAAGCGCACAAGGCTTAATCCTTGTGTGAGCAAGAGAGTGGAATCATCAAAGTCCCGAAGTTACGAAACGATTGGAACTGTCCATCGTCAAAGGTGACAGGTGGTAGCAGATCCGGGGTTTTCTGGAAGTTGGACATTGGGATATTTGCAAGGAGGAGAGGAGAAAACTCACGAAAGGAGAATTCATGAAATCATTCCAGATTGTTGGATCCGGGGTGACAGGTGGTGTAGATCCACACACATCGCAGGATCGGGCATTGAGAGAACAAAGGTGAAGACAAGAGAAAATACTCGAGGAGCTGGGAGCCGAAATGATCTTGTCTGTCCATCGAGAAGGGACGCGTGGCTAGAGATCGACATTTTTCTAGCTTGCACGCCACACAAGTACACGGGTAGAGTTTTAAGAACTCGTGAGGCTCGAACTCACGATTTGATCTAAGCCGTTAGATCGTAGGTGGAACTGTGACTGTTGATCTGGAGTGGATATTGGAGAATCGAGAATTAGGAGAGAAGGGAGGAAGCTACCTCCAAAAGTCCCAAAATGCGAAGTCTTGATTCGGGCAAGAAGATCTGAACCATCGGATCTTGGAGGGTCAGGAGCCATTAATCTGACGCGGGAGAATTTCGGGAGTTCGAGGATCAAGCTTTCGAGGAGCAGGCGTTGGACTAAGTTTCGTCTTCACAACTGGCGAAGTCCTGATGCACTTGGAGGATTCGCCCTAGGTCATGGCGAATGGTCACATGGGTGGAAGATAAGGGAGGAGCTAGCAGAGGCTAAGCGTTTAACCCAGAGATCGATATTTCGGGGAACAGGAAGTTGGAGTTGACTCACATTAATTTCCCCCATACGCAAAATCATGAAACGATCGCAGCCATCGATTGAGGAGAGCGCATGACCGTCATATATTGTCTTGGAAAGAAATCGTCGATCGAGAGATCGGTACTCAAGAGAGTTGGGTAGCTTGTATGCAGAACACCCGAGGTCCCGAAATGTGAAGTACCTTTTGCTTAGGCGTGCGGTCACAGCGTGTGGCCATGGGGAAGTGAGGCATAATCCTAGAACATAAGCATAAGCATAATCCTAATTCCGAGAACATGAGCTTACCTCTTATGCACAAGACAAATTTACCTCTTATGCACTGTGCTTCTTCAAAGTCTTCTCCTGCTCAGAAGAAGAGGTCGAATTGTTCTGAAATTCGAGGCTAAGGATATTCCCTTCGATCAGTCGTCTTGCATTACATAGAAATTAAGCATTGTAAAACTCTTCACAAAGTGGAGAGGAGTCTGTCTGGAAAAAGCAGTCCAGTTGATCCGAGCGGTGGAGAGCAGAACTGATACAGTCTATCCGAGGAGAGAAGAGCGTATCCAAGAGAAGAGCTTTCGAACTACGAGAGAGGGTACTATTTCCATCCATTTGAGGATGTTGTTGTATGACAGAGTGAATTCAAGATAATGGGCATACGCCAAGGGAAAGGAAACCGCAGTGGGGTAATAATGGGAAGTGATAGAATTTATGGAAAGAATTTACCCACATAAGATTTTCAGTTCAAAGTAATCTAAACTAGTGTAAAAATGACATTATAGACATAAATGAATCTTACCTTCTCTTAATTTCTAAGCTTAAACGAAATTGAATTATGTCATAGAATTTTTTTTTTATGGTAAATTTGAGGTTCATTACAGTAGGTGGATGGAGATACACGGGGAAACTTTATAATATGTTCCCTATATATCTAAGTTTTCCTATATATATTCCCTCTTTGTTAGGGTGGGGGGAGATATATAGGAACACTTAATACCCCTTTCTCCCACTAGTTGGTGTGATATATACAATACAATATAAATATAAAGAAATTTTTATTAAATTTGAGGTGTGGAAGGGGGAATATAAATTACCCCATGTATGTGAGGGTAGTAATGCATGTATGTGAGGGTAGTATGGGGTGGAGATATAACTGGAAACTTTATAAGTTTTACTTGTATATCTAATCCCCCCTTATAATTATCCCCACTTGGTGGGGGTGTGGGGATATATATGGGAACACTTAATAATCCCTGGCCCAACCAGGTGGGGAGAGATATAAGGATTTTTTATTAAGTTTTTCATATATCTATAAGTTTTTCCATATATCTTCCTCCACCTAGTCATGTGGGTGAGGGTGGTGGGCTTTATAGGGAAAAATTAGAGATATAGGAAATAAATTTATTAATTTTTATTGTATATATCATTTTGTTCCATTGGGTAGATACATGGGAAAACTTAGAGATATAGAGAAAAAAATATAAATTTTTCTCATTTATCTCCATTTGGGCGAGTGTGGGTGGGGATGAGGGTGATATAGGGAAAAAAATTATTTATATTTCCCATACATATCTCATATAATGTGGGTGTATGATCTAGATGGATATCAGTGGCCACCCACCTTTTTCAACTGGATCAAAACAGTTTTCTGGCAATTTTGGTAATTTACTATTTTTAGTAATTTTCACTTCCGGAGCCGTTTTGAGGCCCTAAACGATGTTTTTTGGGAAAACCAGTTTGCAATATTTTACTTCATTTATTGTTTTGCCTAAAATGAATCTCCTTGATGATACCTTTCCAACGGGCTATCATACGCCTAAAACGAAGATCATATACAAAAGTTACGACCCCAGGAAGTTGATTTACTAACTTACCCAAACGGGGCCCACATGACTTTTGGCGCTTCATCTCGTGGGGTTAGGTTTTTGGATGTCTAGGGTTTTTGACATTCCTTCTTATTGTAAAAATTCCTTCAGAGCCTCATTGTAATGATCTTCTTGCGAATGAACAAAGCCATCACATCTCTTCTCAGAGATAAGCCGCCACCATTCCAACAAGCTTGTTTCCACTGCATTTTACAGTTTTTAGTTTATTTCGTTATTAAATAGAAAACAAGTTTTACTATATCTATGTTATTTTGTGTTAAGCACCTGTTAATAATCTGTCATCCGAGAAAGAGGTTTAGAAGCTATCAGTAGCCCACTTCGTGAGATGGTGCATCGATTATAAGATCCAAACTTGGGGAGAACTTTGGTCCCAATATGAAAGGTGGTACAAGAATATAATAAGGAGTTTCCGTACAAATGATTTTCTTAGGTCCCATCTTTGATTCAACCCAACACACCATCGGAGCGCATCTCGTAAAATTTCTTTCTTCCAATGATGCATGAACCCATTCTGGTTCAGATTAGTCGTTTCTTCATAATATGTGTAAGCCAAACTAAAGCGCATTGAGAATTTTAAAGATGTTTAGATAACTTTTGGAATGTACTCTGAAATCTTTATGAATAGGTCAATACAAATGTTTTGCTTTGATATCTTCCATATTGTTACTTCTTGTTTAATTCAAAATTAAAATTAATCTTCCATATTGTTATTTCTTGTTTAATTTAAAATTAAAATTAATCTCCATTTCAGAGATTTAAATTTTTCAACCTCACTTTTAGTTTAGAATATTCAAAATTAAAATTAATTTTTCATATTGTTATTTCTTGTTTAATTTAAAATTAAAATTAATCTTCATTTCAGAGATTTAAATTTCTCAACTCCATTTTTAATTTAGAATGGATAATAAGAATAAGAATAACAAGTACTGCATTACAGCTTAATCCCTACCTAATAATAAATTAAATTGTTATGCAGTTTTTCTAGAAATTAAATGTTATGATTGATTACCCCACTTACAGGCTATGGTGTTATTGAGAAAATAAGAATTCTTTTCATTTTATTGATTTCCGAAAATAGGATAGCTGAATAACCAGTTGGATGCCTTTTAATTAAAAAAAAAAAACAGAATTAAGATAAACTTTGTGAGAAAATCAGTTTTCAAACAACAGTGTCTTCAACTTGTAGCGACAACTTGTAACCAGGATCTTGAAAAATGAATAGCCGCCATTGTTCCTTTGGACTCAAATATAACAAGGTAGATCTTGAAAATCAATGTTTCTCTGGCTGCAATGGAAATTGATGTTGGTGGAAATCGATGGGTGGCGCTGGGCAGCACAGGTAGTTGGTAGGAGGTAGCTGGTAGCTGTAGCTGCCAGGTATGGATAAAATGTTGACATAGAAAGGCATGTGGATCTGTCAGACATATTCACCTCCATTACACTACATTCCATTCGGTCAGGAATGGGTGTCTTGGAAAAGTAAAAACCCAGACTCGTTCGGTCAGTCACTCAGGTATTTATATTGTTATTTACGTTCAGTCATCCACGTGAGATTGACTGAAAGTTGGTGGAAATCGACAGGAGTCGTTTGTTTTGGAATTTGGCAAATAAAAAAATGAAATCTGAACATTGCTATAATTGTAATATTGACGTTTTTAACTCCATAAACTTCCAAATCGTATTTCTAAATAAACGAGATTTACATTTCTGTACGATGAAATTACAAATTCAGCCTGACCCATGCCTATGGATTGTTGTTTTCACTAGCACACAGGAGGTCCCTCCTACCAGCCTGATTGAAGCTGAGGAAGATATATTTGGTGGTGGCAGAGAGATCTTAGCAGCATACTAATACACCATGCAATTATACAATATACATGCGTAATTATATCACCTAATCAAATTCCTAACAACCTAATCAAACTGCTAACAACCAATCACTTGAATGAAGGAGCACAGTGAACTTAGCATATTAACGAAACAATAAACAATTATACTCAATATACATGCGTAATTATATCACCTAATCAAACTGCTAACAACCTAATCACTTGAATGAAGGAGCACAGTGAACTTGGCATATTAACGAAACAATAAACAATTATACTCTGCATAAGTAATTTACCAATCTCACATTAACATATGATATCATACAGCTTGCTAAGCAGCATTCAATGTTGAAACAGGTAGTATATATACGAATATATATATCAAGATAATTATATAATAACATACAACTTGCTACCAAAATGATTAACATATGATAACAATATTCAATGTTGAAACAAGTAGTATATATCTAAGTGTTTAAATTACATGATTAACATATAATAACAGTATTTAATGTTGAAACAAGTAGTATATATCCAAGTGTATATATCATTAGCACAACTGCTAACTGGTTATTGGTGAAGGTAGAAAGGTTTATTGCTGAAAATCCACTAAAATTCATAGTGCAGGTTAATTATTCAAATTTGGCTTGCATAGATATTAATCTATGTTAATCATTTAAACTTGACAATTATATGACCGTACAGTAATTTTTAATATGATTAGGTAAATGTGAAAAAGTAAACAGGTTAATGGATGCATTCATAAATGCAAGGAAGTTATGAACAATAAATCACATTCATTGATTTAGGAGGACCACTAAAAATATGATTGCATCTTCGATTGTTAACAATTGTTAACCATCAAATTAAGATTTTAGATTAAAAGACCATTAATTATAACCCATTTCCAATAAGTTTTCGACCCAAAAATGAATAATCTAGTTATATATATACATCATTTTGAAAGGCTAATAGACTGATTATTAGGCACCAAGATTTGATGCGCAATGCCCGGGAATCGTAAATTCCTTGCCAGCACGTCCCATGGCCACGAGATCCGCCTGGTTGGTGAGATAATTTTTGCGGCGAGATCCGCCTGGTTGGTGGGATAATTTTTTCAGTTAACATTTGTAGTAATGAGGAAGGCAGTTGGTAGTTGATTGGGGCCGTTGATAGGTAGATATAACACAATATTTTAGGTTTAGATTTTGAGAAGCAATTAAAGATGGCCCATATAGCACGCAGAGAACAATTAAAGATGGCCCATATAGCACGCAGAGAACAGCTACGAAGTGCAATGTGCCTAGAAAAATCGCTGTGGTAAGCATGGAGGTAGGTTTGGGCTCTGAACCTCCCTACTCAAAATCAAAAAATTCTACACCACCAAAGGCTTACTACATGTAATATTATAAATTTATAATATCTCAGCAGCAAATAATAGTTTATTGGCACATGATTATTTATTATACTTGTTTAGTGTAAGAAGAATTTATAATAAAAAGAAGTTCAAGGAAAACCAACAAAAATTTGCATTAGAGAAAGAACCACAAAGTCTCCCAACATGCTGCACTGCGTCCCAACCTGCTGCACTGCTGGCAAAAA
>ML819234.1:113454-124286 GCA_009831015.1 Picea engelmannii
GAGTTTAGGAGGGGACGTGTGAGGAGGGAACACCAGAAGGATTCACAGAATCAAGGAGGAGCCTCAGAGTTACTCAACACTTTGGAGGAAATATTTTGTAGAGGAAGCACATAAAATAACTACTGAAGGTTATGTAGAAGCTCTGTCAGGTGGGCATCAAGCGAGTGCAATGAGTGCACAAGAGAAATCTGTCTTGATATCTGTGAGAAGAAAAGTGTCGAAGGAAAAGACACTCAAATAGTTGTCAAATACTTTGGAAAGATCATCAGGGAGTGCTTGAGCAGAAGTTTCCAGGGGGGCACTTACACCCTTTCAAGGAGAGTAAAGTAATAGAGTTGTTGAATACTCTCGAGGAATACCTATGCAAGGAGTGCACCAGGCCAACACTCCGATGAATTGTTGAGAGACAACTATATGAAGGCTAGTTGAAGCGTAAGGAGAACACGCAGAGTGAATTTGTTTCAAGTTCCAAAGCTCAGGAGGTTGAGGGAAAAGTGTGTCAGGAAAATGAGCCAGCTGAAATCTCAAAAGAGGTAGAAAAAATAGTGTGCGTAGAGGCGAAGTGTTTCCAAGTTCATAAGATCAAGAGAGATAGTGAAAATTAGAGCCCAAGTACGCGCCAGAGCCGAGGTCAAACTCCATTACCAAAGCTCAGGAGGGATAGCGTTTCCAGAATGCAGACGTGACTCAAAGTCACAGAGTTCACAGAAGAATCAAAGGTCGTAGCGTTCGAAACATTGGAAATATTCCAAGCATGGGAAGAAAGTGACAAAGCTGAGGAGGAGGAGCATAACTGCCGTAGATCAACTGCAGAGGAGAAAATATGGGTCGTCTCATCAAATTCCATATAGGAGGAATGCACATAGGAGGAGATCAGATATGGGTCGTCATATCTGAGCAGAAAAGACCAACAACCGATGGATCTAGAGGAAAGCGCACAATAATTAATCCTTGTGTGAGTAAGAGAGTGGACTCGTCAAAGTCCCGCAGTTCTGAAACAATTAGAACTGTCCATCGTCGAAGGTGACAGGTGGTAGCAGATCTGGGGTGTTCGGGAATTCATACATAGAGATATTTGCAAGGAGGAGAGGAGCAAAATTGCAAAAGGAGAATTCGTGAAATCATTCTAGATCGTTGGATCCAGGGTGATAGGTGGTGGAGATCCACACACATCGGAGGATCATGCACTCAGAGAACAAAGGTGAAGATAGGAGAAAATACATGGGGAGACGGGAGACAAAATGATCCTAGTCGTCCATCAAGAAGGGACGTATGGCGAGAGATTGGCATTTCGCTAGCTCACACGTCAGAGAAGTCAACGGGAAGAGTTTTAAGAACTCGTGAGGCCCGAACTCAGGATTTGATCTAAGCCATCATATCACAGGAGGAACTGTGATTGTTGATCTAGAGAGGATATCAAAGAATCAAGAATTGGGAGAGAAGGGAGGAAGCTTCCTCCAAAAGTTTCAAAATGTGAAGTCCCGATTTGGGCAAGAAGATCTGAACCGTCGGAAGTTGGAGCATGAGGAGCCATTGATGTGACATGGGAGAATTTTGGGAGTTCGGGGATCTAACTTTTAAGGAGCAAGCATTGGACTAAGTTTTGGCTTCGCAAGTGGCAAAATCTCGATGCACTCGGAGGATTGGCCCTAGGTCATGGCGAATGGTCACATGGGCGAAATTCAAGGGAGGAGCTAGCAGAGGCTAAGCCTTTAACCTAGAGATCGGGATTTCGGGGAATGAGGAGTCGGAGTTGACTCACGTTCATTTCCCCGATATGTGAAATCGCGAAACGATCACAATTTTCGATCGAGGAGAGAACAGGACCGTTAGATTTGGTCTTGGAAATAAATCACCAATCGGGAGATCGGGACTCAAGAGAGTTCAATAGCTTGTATGCAGAACATGTGAGGTCCCGAAATGCAAAGCGCCTTTTGTGTAGGCGTGCGGTCATAACCCGTCGTCATGGGGAAGTGAGGCTCGTGATTGGTGCTTAGTCACATAGGAAAAGTTTCATAAAGGACCTGTGGATCAGATAACAAGATTCCACCAAGGAATTGAAGAGTTGCTTCAGCTCATAGATTTGAACGATCCAATGACTGGGAGGTTAGCGGACCCTATCGAGGTAGGGGGTCTGCATCAAGTGGTATCAGATCTGTAAGAGAAGATGAGCTATAAGAGAATATGCATATGCTGTTGGGTGTAGAGTGATCCATAGGATTTCCAGGAGGGTAGGTAGAACGTAGAAATTGCTAATGAAAGCCATGAGCGTGGCCGAAGAGAAGGCCGCAAGAAGAAATGAAATCGAGGGATGGATCTGAAGCTCATTCAGATAAGAGAGAGGATGGAGTAGCTAACATTAAAAATGTAGCAAAATGCTAAAGCGCATTGGGTATATGAGTGGCCCATGAAGAATAAGGTGAAGTGGTCAGTCAAGAGATTGTCGGCGAGAGGAAAAAAAAATGGTTAAAGAGGTGGATGGGGTATGTCGAAAGCCTCATAGATGAAGAGGAAGTGGTTCACCTCTGTGAGCTAGAAGCTGGAAGGAACCTCAGTGATGAGGAGGAGATGAGATCAGATAAAGATTTCATAAACTATCAGGAGAGCATAGATGAATTTTGATATTGCTAGGTGGGCAATGGAATGAAATCATTGGAGGATCTCATAGACTGTCAGGAGGACAATAGTGGAAATTCATATTGCCAGGTAGGAAATGAGATGATATTAGCAGAGGATATCAAAAACTGCCAGGTGGGTAGAAGTGGACTTTCAAGTTTCTAGGTGAGAAATGGAAAGAGATTAGTGGAAGGTCTCACATACTTCTAGAGGAGCAGTGCAGAAACTTAAAATTGCAAGGAGGGCAATGAGATGGGATCGGTTGATCTCATAGACTTCCAGGTGGGCAGAAGATAAGTCCCAAATTACCAGGTGGGCAGGGGGAAAGAGATGAGACTATCTGAGAGTCTCACAGACTCTATTGAGAGTTCATATCAATAAGGAGTGATGATAAGTGAAGATTCATGTGGTTTTGCAAACCATGTAGATGAATATGATGAGAAGTTAAAAACTCCCACCATCCAGGAGGAGGATCAAAAGAGTATTTTGGTCATTGGAGGGATCAAATAATTCCTACCAAACGACCAAGTGAAGGCCAGTGCACATGATGAAAGTGCAACATCAGAGGAAGTTCAACCATCAGAGATTGTCAAAGAGGAGGAGAAGGAGCAAATATTGATGTCTACCCTAGTAAAAAAATAGGAGAATTCAAATGAATTGCTCACTCAATGAGAGAAGGAGTTGGAGATGTTGGAGGATTGGTTGAACAATCCAAAACCAGAAAATGGATGCCAATAGACAATCATGCAGATTATGCGAGAGGAGCATTCAACATAATTGCTCAAAAAATTCATCCTGGGAGCTGAAACAAAGATGACTCTAGCACTGGAGCCTGCAGCAGAGGATGAAACAAACACCATGGATTTTTCTGATTTGTACAAGGAATTCGAAGCCCTAGAGAGAAGGTAAATGGTGCAAAGCTTGCACATGAAACAGGCTAAGATGAAGACAGGTGGAGGAGCATACGAGCCCCAGGAGCAACTAGAAGAAGTTGGAATTGAGCCAACACAAGGAGAAATGGTAGAAGATAATATGTCAAAAGAGGTGACTGAGCAGCAGGTCAGTCAAGAAGAGATTGCAGAACTAGAGTCTGTGGTAGAGTGGAAAATTAGAGTCACAAGGGGGGATAAATACAACATGAGGGATGAGGTTGATCTACCCATTGATAACGAAGTGCAACAGAGAAGACTGCATAATAAGAGCCATCCATTGCAACAGCTGGACAGGGAGATAAAGGAGATAAGGAGGATGATGTTGAGGTCAGTAGAAACAGTTAGAAAAGGAGATCTGAACAGAGAAGAACTTGCAAGGGTAGCAGGGAAGCAACAACAACAAAATCAACAAAGCAGTGGAGCAGATGGACAACTCCAAAGAAGAGTTTGTGATCCAGGTGGATTTCAACACTGGAGACGAAGCTCTCTTGATTAGGAGCTCATGATTTTTCTAGTAGGGGAGTATGATGTCGGAGCATCGCTCCACCTCAGCACATGTGCCATCATGCCAACATGCAGACGCATAATGCAGAAAGGAAGGGGCGTTGACCCTCCCATTTTTAAATTTAAAATAATCCTATACGAATTATCATGTTGTAAGGCTGATAAATGCAAGGCCATGCATTTGTATAGGTAGTGGATAGGGTTTCCTTAAATGGTTACCTGTAGCAGGTCCAGATCGTAGTCAGGTCTAGACATCCATTTATGTAATGTAGTCGTAGAAGTATGGTGTCGTAACTAAGATAGTGATGGCACTAAGGCGGTGGAGAGGATGAGCTCGCAGAGCCCTCTTTGGTAATGAGGGGAGAGAGATCTCAGGTAGAGAGAGGTCTTACGAGACTTAGGAGGTCTTAGAATTTTAGAGAGAGTTGAGACTCTAAGCAGTCAAGTTTTTGTAAACACATTGTACATACATATTTTATTAATACAAAGAAGTTTTTCCTGCCCATGATTTGTCTGTGTGTTTATGCATATGAGTGAATGTTGTAGATGTATGATAAGTTCCGTTTACAGTAGGAAGATATATTCCTCTATCTTTGTTTGAGTTTGTTGTATCATTCTGGATTCTTTAGGTTGTGCAAGGAGTGCATAACAAAATGTTTGAAGTTCTGTAGCCAACGCAAGGAGTGCACACCTGAATATCAAATCGAGTTTAGGAGGGGACGTGCCAGGAGGGCACACCAGAAGGATTCACATACTGAAGGAGGAGCCTCAGAGTTACTGAACACACTGGAGTAAAAATTGTGCAGAGGAAGAACATAATAGAACTACTGAAGGTTCTGTAGAATCTTTGGGAGGTGGGCATCGAGGGAGTGCAAGGAGTGCACAAGAGAACTATGTCTCGAGTTATGTGAGAATAAAAGTGTCTGAGGAAAAGACACTCACAAAGTTGTCGAATACTCTGGAAAGCTCAGCAAGGAGTGCTTGAGCAGAAGTTGCTAGGAGGGCACTTACACCCTTTCAAGAAGAGAAAAGGGACAGAGTTGTTGAATACTCTGGATGAAGGCCTGTGCAAGGAGTGCACTAGGCCAACACTCGGACGAAGTGTTGAGAGAAAAATATTTGAAGCCTAGTCGAAGCGCAAGGAGAATGTGCAAAGTGAACTTATTTCAAGTTCCAAAGCTCACGAGGTCGAGCACAAAGTGTGTCAGGAGGAGCACCAGAAGTCTTCCAAGGAAGAAGAGGGCCGAGTCCTTAGAAACTGATCCAGCTGAAAGATCAGAAGAGGTAGCACAAAGAATGTTCATAGAGGCGAACTGTTTCCAAGTTTGTAAGCTCAGGAGAGACATTGCAAGTTTTCACGCAGAGCGCAAGTATGCGCCAGAGACGAGGTCAAACTCCATTAGCAAAGCTCAGGAGGGATAGCATTTCCAGAACGCAAACGTGACTCAAAGTCATAGAGTTTGCAGAAGAATTGAAGTTCGTAGCCTTCGAAACATTGGAAATCTTCCAATTTTGGGAAGAAAGTGCCAAAGCTCAGAAGAAGGAGCACAACTTCTGTAGATCATTTGTGGAGGAGAAACTCTGGGTCGTTTGATCAAAGTCCAGACATGAGGAACATGCAGAGGAGTAGATAAGATTTTGACCATCAGATCTAAGAACAAAACACCAACAACCATCGGATTCGGAGGAAAGCGCACAAGGCTTAATCCTTGTGTGAGCAAGAGAGTAGACTCATCAAAGTCCCAAAGTTCTGAAACAATCGGAACCGTCCATCGTCAAAGATGACAGGTGGTAGCAGATCCGGGGTGTTCGGGAAGTCAGACATTGGGATATTTGCAAGGAGGAGAGGAGAAAACTCACGAAAGGAGAATTCACGAAATCATTCTAGACTGTTGGATCCAGAGTGACAGGTGGTGCAGATCCACACACATCGAAGGATCGGGCATCAGGAGAACAAAGGTGAAGACAAGAGCAAATACTCAAGGAGTTGGGAGCCAAAACGATCATGTCTGTCCATCGAGAAGGGACGCGTGGCTAGAGATCAACATTTTGCTGGCTCACATGTCACACAAGTCAATGAGAAGAGTTTTAAGAACTCATGAGGCCGGAACTCATGATTTGATCTAAGACGTTAGATCGCAGGTGGAACTGTGACCGTTGATATGGAGTGGACATCGGAGAATCGAGAATCAAGAGAGAAGGGAGGAAACTACCTCCAAAAGTCCCAAAATGCGAAGTCTTGATTTGGGCAAGAAGATCTGAATTGTCGGATCTTGGAGCGTTAGGAGCCATTAATCTGACGTGGGAGAATTTTGGGAGTTCGGGGATCAAGATTTCGAGGGGCAAGCGTTGGACTAAGTTTCGGCTTCGCAACTGGTGAAGTCCTGATGCACTTGGAGGATTTTCCCTAGGTCATGGCGAATGGTCACATGGGTGGAAGATAAGGGAGGAGCTGGCAAAGGATAAGCATTTAACCCAGAGATCGATATTTCGGGGAACATGGAGTTGGAGTTGACTCACGTTAATTTCCCCCATACGCAAAATCATGAAACGATCGCAGCCGTCGATCCAGGAGAGCGCAGGACCGTCAGATCTTGTCTTAGAAAGAAATCGTCGATCGAGAGATAGGGACTCAAGACAGTTGGGTAGCTTGTATGCAGAACACCCGAGGTCCCAAAATGTGAAGCGCCTTTTGCTTAGGCATCCGGTCACATCCTGTGGCCGTGGGGAAGTGAGGCATAATCCTAGAACATAAGCATAAGCATAATCCGAATTATGAGAACATGAGCTTACCAGATAATTGACGAGCTTTGTTGGTAAGGTCTGAGACAAGACAAAGTTACCTCTTATGCACTCTGCTTCTTCAAAGTCTTCTCCTGCTTCTGTGTTGGCTTAGTTATTCTCAACGATTGGTTGGTAGCTCGGTTTAATTGCAATGAATTCATAACG
Organism: Picea engelmannii; assembly: GCA_009831015.1. Taxonomy (NCBI): domain Eukaryota; kingdom Viridiplantae; phylum Streptophyta; class Pinopsida; order Pinales; family Pinaceae; genus Picea; species Picea engelmannii. The sequence goes on from ML819234.1 coordinate 120,456, forward strand.
AACATAAATCACTTATGGTGTGGGGTTTAGTCTTCATACATTCGTGCTCAAAATTTCATGGAGTGACATTGATAGTACTTGTGTGGAAAACTTTTGCATATGAAGCATGCCTACCACATAAATTCTTAATACTGCATGCGTTTAAAAAAAAACAAAAACCTTATCAATTCACTCGATACCATTTATTGTACACTAACGCTCATCAAATCTACACTTTGTCATCAGGTTCTTCTCATTTTAAATGGTAAAAAGAGATATAGGTTGTATCCTTATTTTTTTGGGTTACATTATTCACATTGTGTCCTCCATTAAACATTAAATGCTAAGCATATAGGCACCTCAGAAAGATCAACAAAACTAGCTGTTGTGGAGGAATATGAAAATATTATGGCACAATAAGCTAATTCTACAGAGAGCTCTCATGTGATATCCCAGACGACGGGGATCAACAACACCCAACATTCTGAACAGTCTCTCTCCTGGTGGGGTGTTGCTAAATACTCTCTACTTGCCTAATTCTGATCAGAAAGTAGGACAAGGATTCAAAATCGGATGAATGGAATGGTGTCACTCTTGGTGTCACATAATGGTATTGAATGATTCACCAATGTGCTCAAATTCGAATTCCAATTGACCATGACGACGCTCATCGAATTCAAATCGACCAATATGAGGGCGATGAAAAAGAAAATAAATTTGAGAAATAGGTTTTCATTTGTGATTTTAATATAAAGAAGAGCTTTTCATTAAAATACTTAAAAAAAACAATTTTGCACAACTAAACATGTGAATAAAGCCATGCAAATATAATAAAATTTCACATGTTATCTTTCCGGGTCAAGATGAATATATACATCCAAGTGCTTCTATTCACTAAAATTCAAGCATATTATAAAATTGAAACATGTAGTTTACCTAATCCTCTTTTTAACATCCTTGTTTAGCATCCCTTTTGTTAAATATATTGTACCCTCAACAGTATGACCGTACACTGCCAGCTGTACTGGACAGTTGTACTTTCTATTTTCGTCTTACTTGAGCATATATAGCTCAACCATCTTACATTGTAATAACCTCCTAAGTATCTTCTGAGTTCTGTACTTCTTCATACATTTCAATATACTGTTCTATTCTTTCTCTCTGCATTTCTCTTTGCTCCACAATTTATCATGGTATCAGAGCTTCAGCAGTAAGCCTCTTCACACAGTCAGGAGAGAAACTCGATCCTCACAGTGTAGAGCCTCACGGATCTTGAGAGCACGCGTCACAGACTTTTCACAAGGTTTGGAAAGCTGTCTGCAATACTCTTTAAATATTGCCGTAAGAAGCTTGCGGAGGAAGCAGAGATAGCAGGAGAAGAAACTTTAAAGAAACCTGCACAGTTTTTCAAAGAACCGTCAAAGATTGACGCAGAAGAGTTGCAGAACGGAAGTTCGCTTAAAGAACTCGAAGAAAATGCTCAAAATTGTTAAAGATTCATGAGAAAGGCAGAATGGCTTAAAGATTTCAAGAAATCGCTCTCGTCCGTCAAAGATTCAAGCAGATCACGAAGAAATCGTGAAATTATTTCAAATCATTGAAAGATTCACGAATCTTTCTTCCACAGGTGTAAAGAATGCATCTCAGGCACAAAGAACATCCATTGCAGCCATAAAATTTGTCCTGCGAACGGCTCCAAGGCGGGAAACTAGTTCAAAAGGGACTTGGAGAGCATGGAAAAGCCGAAAGCATTCCAGCCGTCCGATCTTTCGCGAAGGCCCGACGACTGTTAGATTAGCGAGAAAGTGCTCGAGGTTTAACCCTCTAGAGCTCACAGTCGGACTTTTGGCTTGTGAAATCCCGACATCATCTGGACCGTCCATCCAGAAACACGTGGCGAGATCTCGGCCCTTCGTGACTCTTAGGTGTAAAGGTCTGCATACTGTCGTGAGAAATCACGAATCGCAAAATCATGAGTCATTCTGGATCGTTGATCGAGAAAGATCGCGAGCCGTCGATCTTCTTTCATCGCAACGTCGTTAATCGCAAGGTGGACGCGCAAAATCTTGCACTCCAAAACTCCGATACGCGATCTCGCGATATCCCGAGAAGACTTGTACGCCGTCCATCTCAGAGGATAGGTGGCAGTGGATCAACGCACCGTCGGCATTTTGGCATTCGGGGTTTCAAGTTGTCAAAGAAATTTGACATCGTAACTTGCGAAATCGCGATACGCGAAATCCCGATAAGATCTCAGCCGTCCATTTTGGCCGGACACATGGCGGACATCGAGGCCACTATCGGCATTCGGCGTTTCCACTTGACAGACACATTGTGTCAACGGAGCATCGCAAGTCGCGATATCCCGAGGAGGCATCAGGACCGTCCATCTCTCTCGGACGTGTGGCGCAAATCCGACAACTCGGAAAAAGTCCCGAAGAGGAAAGCGCCATCGGCATATCGCGATTCGAAAAATCGTGAAACCTGAGAACAAGTGATCGGGTTTCTTTCCAGTGAAATCCCTGACGCATATCTAGCCATCCATCTGTTCAGGACGCGTGGCAAAGATCAAAGCACTCGGGAAAGTCCCGAAAGGAAACACGACATCGGTAAATCGACGATCGCGAAATCAAAGGGACAAAAAAACTTGTCATCAGGAATCGCGAAATCCTGATTCGCGATATCCTGATACGATCTGGACCGTCCGATCACTACACGATCTGGACCGTCCGATCACTACACGATCTGGACCGTTGAAAAGTCCAAAGGCAATTTTTCGCGTTTTAGCGATTTGTAAGCCAAAGACACGGGAAAATCTCGTAGCGCTTTAACATTAAAGCTCGTGGTCACATTGGAAGGAGACCAAGGGCCATCTAAAGCCCGATAAGCTCCCATCGGCCATCGACAAATCGACATTTCTGAGATTGGAGGTAAATACAAAGTTTTTCCCTCTATTTTTTTCAGCATTTTTTTTAAATGGCGTCGACTAGCAATCTAGGCCCGACTCAAGGTCCGATTCTTCTTGGTAAGAATTACGAATTTTGGTCTCTTCGAATGAGGTCATTCCTACAAGCACAAGAGTGCTGGGAACCAGTGGATCTTGGCCATGTGGAACCAGATCCAACCGCCCTCACTGCCATGACAAATGCGCAGAGAATTGCTCAGGCAACTCTGAGGAAAAAAGAAAACAAAGCGAAATTCTGGATTCAGAATTCTGTGGATGATTCGATTTTTTCGAAAATCACAGGCGCTGGTACTTCCAAACAGGCCTGGGACATCCTCAAAACGTCCTACCAAGGAAATGACAGGGTAAAAACAGTTAAACTGCAGTCCTTGTGGACACAATTCGAGACTCTCAGGATGACAGAGTCCGAAACTGTAGATCAGTTCATGAACAGAGTTATGGGCATCGTGAACCAGATCAGAGTCATTGGTGAAACCATCACTGATCAACGAATTGTTGAGAAAATTCTCAGAAGTTTACCAAGGAAATTTGAAATGGTTGTAACAGCCATCCTTGAATCCAAGGATCTGTCAAGATTTTCAACAGATGAACTAATTGGTTCTCTGGTGATACATGAGACGAGACTACATCTCACAGATGAGTCAATCTCAAATTCCTTCCAATCTCAATTCTCATTCAAAAGAGGGAAAGGCAGAGGAAGAAGTAGAGGAAGAGGGAACACTCAGGGTAACCCTCATAACAATAGAGGAAATAGACAACAATATCCCACTCAGAACTTCCAAGGTCAAAGAAATCAACAATACAATCAACATCAGAATTTCCAGCCTCAAAGAGGCAGAGGGAGAAGGTCGAATGACAAATCCAACATTCAATGTTTTTATTGAAAA
>ML819235.1:6905-26471 GCA_009831015.1 Picea engelmannii
GAGCACAAGGGAAACATACAAACTTCTACTAGGTGCAAAGATACTAGTTTCTAAAAGTTCCTCAATTTTTTCCTTCTAAGTAATGTCATAACAATGTATCTTCACAATAGTGAGGCCTTCCCATTCTCAATTATATGCTCAAGGCCCTTATTTCAAGGAAGCACTGTACACCACTTAATGTCCCCTTGGCACCAATTTGAAAGAAAATATTCAAAACAATGTTGCCTATGTCCAAAGTCTCTTCTTGATGGTCGATTAAACAAGCTTCAGAGATAGAAATCAAAACAAAAGGATTGATTGTTTAGGCTTTAGAGCCTATAGAAGCCCTTGGTGGATCCTAACAAGCCTTTTTTAGCGGTTTTCATGGGTGGCTTGCCTGTTGGTAGGGGCTTAACTCACATGGGAGTCACACAACCTAATTGTCTTACTTGTGGTCAACATAAGACACTCAAATGTCTCTTCTAGTTTTGTCCTCTCTCCATGTTTCACTGCCATTTGATTGTTACGTTTTGTGGTTAGTTTCTTCCCGCACACCTGACTTGGAAAGAAACCCTATTAGGAGATAAACTCCCTTGGGTTGTTGAGTTTCACACCACATGGCAACCAATGAGAGCGGAGATCCTCTTTTTTATTTAAAAGGAATAATGATTCATTTAATAATGCCCAACCTACTAGAAGCTTCACATGGTTTGGCATCTCACTAAAATGTGCAAGTATGTACATGCAGAGTGTGGTACAAGTGCAAAATGTGCAAATGGACGTGGCCCACCCTAGGTATCTCCTCAATTTATGGAGAGACGCCCCCTTGTACCTGCTGAAAATTATAGCTCCGATAGGAACTTCCGCACAGGTTCAGTGTGAACGTGCGAGAAGTAGTTCAAAATATTTTCAAAAAGTAATTCTATTTTTTGAAAAGTAAATTCTATTTTGTAATTCACTTTAGTTAAAAAGTGAAAATCTTATTTTTAGCAGTTGCGTCTAAAAAAGCGTGTTCCATGCATGCATGACTTAGACTAGGAGTAATCTCTAAAATAGATTAGGGTTTTGGTCCCAGCTAAAACAATAAATCTAGGTCAAGATAGAGAGTTCAAACACACATGAACACATGCACAGTTGAGCAGGTTGAGCATTAAAGAGAGGGAGAGAGAGCGGGCAGCCAAGAAAGACGAATTTCCAAGCAACAAGTAGTCTCGTATAGGATTCGTACAGTTACATACAGCGTACAGAACAATTCCATACAATCATACGAAAGTATGTACAGTTGTACGAACATCGTCGTGCAGATCCATACGATCATACGAATAAGATCATATAAATCGGTATAGTCGTACGGAAAGGCCCATACAGGCGTTTGTATAGTCTGTATGGATAGGCTATACAACAGACCGTACACTCCCAACGAGTTGTTCTACTCAAGTCAAGGTGTTTTTTGGTATCCATGCAATATTGTTTTTTAAGTAGCTTGTGGAAGTTTCCTTGTAATTTTTTCAAAGGCATGAAAAGCTAGTTTCAAAGGAGTAATTACCAGAATTGTTTGAAATTAATTTTTATGCTTCCTCTATTTGATTTCCAGCTATTGTGTGATTAATGCTATGGTTTGAAATTTATTTTTGCGATAACTAAATTCTGCAATCTACTTGCTTGATTGAGATTATAATGACTTTAGTCACCTAGGGCTTGGGAATTTTCACATGGTATCCAAGCTGACTTCTCTGATTGAGATTCTCTAGGATTTGCAGTGGTAAATAAACTGCAGGGAAGAAGGACCAGCAGTAAGAGGTTTCAAAGTTTTATTTTCAAATTTGGGAATTTGTGCAATAGATCTTAGAGCTGGCAGCAACATGCTTGAGGTTTGAGGACAGATTGGATGGTGCCTCGAATTTCTTATCATGGAAGGTGAGGGTTACACTCTTACTAGAAGAGAATGATCTCTGGGATATTGTCAACAACATTGCTACTCCGCCTACAGATCTGCAAGAGTTAGTAGCTCACAACAAGAGGGTAGTGAAGGTTAAGCAAATGATCTTGGATGCCATAAAAGATCATCTAATCCCTTATGTATCCAAGGGAGATGTTCGATGCCCTAGTTAGTCTCTACCAAAGTCAGAACATAAACAATAAGATGATATTGCAAAACAAACACAGTGACCAGTTACCTTATGAAGATCACACAGATTCATGATCAACTTGCAGTAGTTGGGGAAAGGTTAAAGATGCAAAGCTAGTGAAAATGGCATTGAATGGATTTCCATCTTCATGGGAACCATTTATCAAAGGTATTTGCGCTCGAGAAAACCTCCCTGACTTTGAGAGGCTTTGGGATGACTATATCCAGGAGGAGACTCAGATGGATTCAAAGGCTGACAAGAAGGATGGTGAAGAGAACCTAGCTCTATTTGGTCAATTTGTTGAAATTAGTGCAGTTGCAAGAGCCATTCTCTGGGAGGATGGCATAAGACCCTAGCTGAGATCTAGGGCCCCCAGTACACTCCTAGGGTTCTTCGTATGGGACCAAGCAGTTAGAGCCATGGCAAAAGACCCTAGTGAGGGCCCCTAGTGTATTTCTGGGGTTCTTGGTCAAGGACCAAGCAGTAAGTCCTTATATGTGTTCTAGGGCCCCTGGATGTGTTCCAAGGAATCATTGCTCGGTGCTTGGATTGATCCTTAGATGTGTTGCTTGGTGGTTGATGATGTAAGTCCCTAGATGTGTTCTAGGGCCCCTGATGTGTTCCAGGGAATCCTTGCTCAGTGTTTGGATTGATCCTTGGATGTGTTCCTTGGTGGTTGATGATGTAAGTCCCTAGATGTGTTCTAGGGCCCTTGGATGTGTTCCAAGGAATCCTTGCTTAAACGCTTGGGTTGATCCTTGGTATTGCACCTTGGTGGATAAAATACCCTAGTTGTGTTCTAGCCTCTAGGGCCCCCGGATATGTTATGGGGTATCCTAGTCTAGGACCAAGTAGTTCTTGGTTGTGTACCAAGATGTCATGATGTGTGATCTTCTTCTTCTCTCCCGAGATGGTCCATGGGACATGACCACATCATTGGTTTTTCCTCTTATGCAGGGATGATAAAATCTTATAAGTTATCATGAGACATGTGTGGATAGTTTGTCATTGAAGAAGACCCATTTGACTTTGTCTTATAGCCTCCCCTTGCTTGAATCTCGTTCTCCATCTTGCTTGATGTGGTGTTGGTCTTTTATAAGTCACTTTGACTTATTTGTCTTTATAATTAATATTTTTATTAATTAAAATATTAATTATTATTTATTTTATTTTTTATTTTTAGGTTTTTAATTAAACCTAATCCTAACCCTTCCCAAACTATACCTACCCCTCTCATTCTTACTTACACTCACTCTCCTCTCATGGTCTGATTTTCTGCGGCTATCTTGTTCAAGTTTGGTAACTTGGTTTTGGGGGTACGGCATCCTTGGACCTTCCTCTCCTTCTGATTTGAGGTACGACCTCCTTAGCATTCTTCTTTTTGCTGGTTGGGAGCTTCAGTTCTGGTGTATGGTTCCTCTTTTCTGGGTGATGGTGCCACCGCCCTTCCCTCTTGCTGTGTTTAAGGTGGGCAGACCTTCCTCTTGCTGTTGAGGGTGCCGCGGCCTTCCCTTGGCTCCTGTTCAAACTGCCGCTGAGTGTTTTAAGGTTGTCGCTGCCTCCTAGGCAGCCCTTGGCTCCTCTTCCTGTTGCTGCTAGTGCTATCTCTTGCTGCCCCTGATGTTTGTTGCCTACTACTTCTGTTTATCAGATGTTGTTGTAGGGTTTGACAAGCCCTAAATTGTTGTAGCACTACTGTTCATATTGGACAGCTTTTGCTTGAGTTTATAATGTTGTCTTTTGTGTTCTTGCTTCAGTCCTACTCTCTTCTTGGTTGCTGCTAGCTCTCCTTTGACTGATGCTCTTCTTCTCTTGGTTGATGCCCCTCTCTCTTTGGCTGCCATTGGTACCCTCCCTTGCTACAGCATTTATGGTATGTTGTGACAGCCCTAAAGCTGCTATCTTAAGCTGCACATGCTACTGCAGTCCTATTAGTCTTGGCATATTTTTGATTGGGCTATTTTGGACTTCATATCAGCTTTCATATCAGTTTTGGTATTTGGGGTTTCATATCAACTTTCATATCAGTTTTGGTATTTGGGGTTTCATATCAGCTTTGAGTTCTTTGGGGTATCTATATCAACCTTAGCTTGTTGATGATTCTGCTGATTGGTCTTGGATTTCTTCTTGGCTAAACTGTCCACCTAGATCATGATGAGATCAAACCCTTGAGGGTTTGATCCATGACCATTATTAGCTATTTCTGAGCATACAGAAAAGAGGACAGCAACCTAGCATCTAAGGTAAATTTGTTTTTATTTTCAATCAAGGTAATGATCAGTTATTGCTTTGCTTATTATCAGATCTGATTATGCTAATGTTCAGAATTTGTTTAATGATTAGATCTTTTCATGTTTAGATCTAGATTAGATTTGTTCCCTACATGCTCAGATCTATTGTAGTGTTTTTGTGTTTAATCTACTTCGGAAATTTTTGTTTTGCTTGATGATCTATATCCACAGTAGTGAATAATTTGAAAAAGAATATATCTGTTCTAGTTTCCCTTAAAATTCTAACATGGAATCAGAGCTTAGGGCATGAAAAGAGCTCAATTGTGGCAGACTTTTGAGCCTGTGTAAATCCACACCTAAGGGTTTGTTTATTCAGATCAGCAGTAAGTTGTTTTATCATCCTTTGATAGATCTAAATGGTGAATAGCTTTATATCTTTGTCTATGCTAGATATCTTGAGCTAATTCATAACTTATTGGTCAATGGAATTTCTGAGTAAGAACAATTTGTGTGTAGATTATACAATCTTGTCTTACTAAACTTTGAGAAATAGTTGCTTGGGCAAACTAGATTATGATGCCTCTGTAGATATTACTTTTATGAACAGCAAAATGTTTCCAGTAACTCGTGCTTAAGACTACTTTCTAAAACAAGCATTAGAAAGAAATCTAAATCCATTTAACATTTGGATTACAGGAAGTTTGATTTATGTCTTAAGGTTTGGCTTAAATCCATGGGTAACAAATTCTGAGTTTATATTCACTATCACTGTTAAGAAGTACTCCTTGATCTACTTTCATGATGATTAGTATCACATTGATCTAGATCTTCTAAGCATCAATGGTTTGGTAGAAATTGAACTTGACCATATGACATAGATAATGAACTTATCCACACTCATTGATAAAATGTTTTTTTCAAGCTTGATCTAAGTCTGTCATGCTTCCACTTGCTATCTCTTGAAATGTGATCATATGACAGCATTTTATTTTTTCTTTTGACTTCAATAAAAGAAATTTGAATGATAGCATGGTGACTCCACACGCTGTTAACATAAACTGTGTTAATGTCTCGCATCTCCCATTCGTAGTTTTTATTTAGATTGTGTTCTTAAACAGTAACCTGAACACAGTAACTTCAAGAGGATAACTTAATGATTTTTGGTTCTGATTTCAATGCGCATGGTTAACAACAATGACGTAACACAGAGGTATACCACTAAGATCAGAATAAATCCTTCAGTAATTTAAGAATCAAGACAAGTAGATATATTTGGTAATGGAAAAGAAGTTGACTCCCACAAGTATGTTGATCTCTGCCAAGTTTCTGGGATTAAGAGGGAGATGACAGTGCTTTACAATCCCTAGCTGAATGGGGTTACAGAAAGAAAGAATAGGACATTTTGTGAGGCAACCAGAGCTATGATCAAAATCTTCCATTGGTCCGAAACTGCAAGTACTACTGTCTATATTCAAGACAAATGTCTTCATAAGCCTTGGAAGATTTAACTCCAGAAGAAGTCTTCACGGGTAAGAAGCCTTCAATTGATCACTTGAGAATATTTGATAGAGGACTAAATTAGAGCCCTCTGGAAAGAAAGGCACTTTTGGGATACAGTGAAACCTCAAAAGCATATTGAATCTATGTAGAGGTCAGTAGAGATGTGACTCTCCATAAAGAAGTTGTCTTTCGTCGTTCCAGAGATCTTCCCTGTAATATGAGGGAGCAGGAAGCTCCAACTTCGGAACAGAGGGAGAAGGCCAGAAAGCCTTCAGTGGATCCCATAAGGGATTCTGTTGAGTTTCCCTTAGGAAGCCAGCTTGGTGCCACTTTAAAGGAAGCAGAAAGACATGCAACACCTAAAGGTGTTTTCAGAGAAAGCAAGAAACCAGATAAATACTCAGCTCTGAGAGCGTAGTTGAATCTTGTGATTGACTCATAACCTTCCACTTTTGAAGAGGATACCAAACATAAAGTGTGGAAGGATGCCATGATAGAAGAGTACGAGTCAATATTGAAGAATGATGTATGGGAAGTGGTCCAAAGACCTCAAGGCAAATCGGTAGTAACCTCTAAAAGGATTTACAAAATAAAGCATGAAGCAGATTGACTAGATTTATGGCTCATGATTTATCTTAGGAAGAGGAAAATGATTAAGATAAGATCTTTGCTCCAATTGTTAGTTGAACAAGAAGCTTATATCGAACAACCTAAGGGTTTTGTGATCCATAATACAAGAAAGCCTTATATAGATTGAAACAAGCTCCGAGAGCTTGGTATGGAAGAATTTTCAGTTTTCTTCAAAGTCTTGGGTTCTCCAAGAGTAATGCAGATCCTAATCTTTATATAAAGATTGTGAAGAATCATCTTGTCATCTTGGTTTTATATGTTGATAATTTGTTCCCTACTCTCATATTTGTTCAATGTTGAGCTGGAACCCACAGTAATTCACTGTGATAACCAGAGTTGTATAAAGCTCTCCGAGAATCCGGTGTTTCATGACAGATCGAAACACATTGAGATGAGATATCACTATATTCGAGACATGGTGCAGAAGAACATTCTCAGTATTCAGTATGTTCCGACAGCGGAACAAACCGCAGATATTTTGACCAAGCCTCTGTCGTTGACAAAGTTTGTGTACTTTCGAGACAATCTTGGTGTTGTTGAGAATGCCTCTCTTGCTGAGAGGGAGTATTGAAATTAGTGCAGCTGCAAGAACCATTATCCGGAAGGATGGCATAAGACCCTAGCTGAGATCTAGGGCGCCCAGTACACACCTGGGGTTCTTGGTTTGGGACCAAGCAATTAGAGCCATGGCAAAAGACCCTAGTGAGGGCCCCCAGTGTATTTCTGAGGTTCTTGGTCAAGGACCAAGCAGTAAGTCCCTAGATGTGTTCTAGGACCCCTGGATGTGTTCCAGGGAATCCTTGCTCGGTGCTTGGATTGATCCTTGGATGTATTCCTTGGTGGTTGATGATGTAAGTCCCTAGATGTGTTCTAGGGCCCCTGGATGTGTTCCAGGGAATCCTTGCTCGATGCTTAGATAGATCCTTGGATGTGTTCCTTGGTGGTTGATGATGTAAGTCCCTAGATGTGTTCTGGGGCCCCTGGATGTGTTCTAGGGAATCTGTGCTCGGTGCTTGGATTGATCCTTGGATGTGTTCCTTGGTGGTTGATGATGTAAGTCCCTAGATGTGTTCTAGGGCCCCTGGATGTGTTCCAGGGAATCCTTGCTTAAATGCTTGGGTTGATCCTTGGTCTTGTACCTTGGTGGATAAAAGACCCTAGATGTGTTCTAGGGCCCCCGGATGTGTTATGGGGTATCCTGGTTTGGGACAAGGTGGTTCTTGGTTGTGTACCAAGATGTGATGATGTGTGATCTTCTTCTTCTCTCCTGGGATGGTCCATGGGACCTAGGAGCAACTAGAAGATGGACATGACCACATCATTGGTTTTTCCTCTTATGCAGGGATGATAAAAGCTTGTAAGTTATCATGAGACATGTGTGGACAGTTTGCCATTGAAGAAGACCCCTTTGACTTTGTCTTATAGCCTCCCCTTGCTTGAATCCCGTTCTCCATCTTGCTTGATGTAGTGTTGGTCTTTTATAAGTCACTTTGACTTATTTGACTATAATTAATATTTTTATTAATTAAAATATTAATTATTATTTATTTTATTTTTATTTTTTAGGTTTTTAATTAAACCTAATCCTAACCCTTCCCAAACTATAAAAAGGAACCTACCCATCTCTCATGCTTTCTTACACTCACTCTCCTCTCATGGTCTGATTTTTTGCAGCTATCTTCTTCAAGTTTGCTTTTGGGGGTAAGTCATCCTTGGAGCTTCCTCTCTTTCTGATTTGAGGTACGGCCTCCTTAGCATTCTTCTTTTTGTTGGCTGGGAGTTTCAATTCTGGTGTATGGTTCCCCTTTTCTGGGTGATGGTGCCACCGCCCTTCCCTCTTGCTGTGTTTAAGGTGGGCGGACCTTCCTCTTGCTGTTGAGGGGGCCGCAGCCTTCCCTTGGCTCCTCTTCAAGCTGTCGTTGAGTGTTTTAAGGTTTTTGCTGCCTCCTAGGCAGCCCTTGGCTCCTCTTCCTGTTGTTGCTGGTGTTATCTCTTGCTGCCCCTGATGTTTGTTGCCTACTACTTCTGTTTATCAGATGTTGTTGTAGGGTTTGACAAGCCCTAAGTTGTTGTAGCACTATTGTTCATATTGGACAGCTTTTGCTTGAGTTTATAATGTTGTCTTTTGGATTCTTGCTTCAGTCCTGCTCTCTTCTTGGTTGTTGCTAGTTCTTCTTTGACTGATGCTCTTCTTCTCTTGGTTGCTGCCCCTCTCTCTTTGGCTGCCACCGGTACCCTCTCTTGCTACAGCATTTATGGTCTATTGTGACAGCCCTAAATCTGCTATCTTAAGTTGCACATGCTACAGCAGTCCTATAAGTCTTGGCATATTTTTGATTGGGCTATTTAGGACTTCATATCAACTTTCATATCAGTTTTGGTATTTGGGGTTTCATATCACTTTCATATTAGTTTTGGTATTTGGGGTTTCATATCAGCTTTGATATCAGCTTTAGGTTCTTTGGGGTATCTATATCAGCCTTAGCTTGTTGATGATTTTGTTGTTTGGTCTGGGATTTCTTCATGGCTAAACTGTCCACCTAGATCATGATGAGATCAAACCCTTCAGGGTTTGATCCATGACCATTATTAGCTATTTCTGAGCATACAGAAAAGAGGACAACAACCTAGCATCTAAGGTAAATTTGTTTTTAATTTCAATCAAGGTAATGATCAGTTATTGCTTTGCTTATTATCAGATCTGATTATGCTAATGTTCAAAATTTGTTTAATGATTAGATCTGTTCATGTTTAGATCTAGATTAGATTTGTTTCCTACATGCTCAGATCTATTGTACAATTTATGTGTTTAATCTACTTCAAAAAAAATTGTTTTGCTTGCTGATTTATATCCACAGTAGTGAATAATTTGAAAAAGAATATCTCTATTCTAGTTTACCTTAAAATTCTAACACAATCAAATAAGGGCGAAGGTAAAGGGCCCAGCAAGGGTAAGGGAAAGAGTGAGGAGTCAACCTCACAACCAAGAAAGAAGGACTTGAGTAAAATCAAGTGCTCCAATTATCATAAGCAAGGTCATTATGCATCACAGTATAAGAAGGGTAAAGGGAAGTAGCAACAGAAGCAAGTAGCAACCTCTATAGAAACTCAAATGAACGAGTTTGCTACCAAGTTCGAGAAGGATTTCTCGTTAGTATCTTGCCTTTCTACCAACACGATTCTGGGGAATGCATGGTATGTGTACAGTGGGACATATCTTGGCATATAACATCAGCCTGGTAATTGTTTTCTAGTCTGAAGAAGCAGGACTCAGTAGTATAGGTTGAGCTTGGTAATGATGCCAAGTACCCAGTAGCAGGAGTTGGTACTATTCCCTTCCAACTCGAGTTAGGGAATTCTTTAGATTTTGACAATGTCTTCTTTGTTGCAGGTCTCAAAAAGAATTTACTTTCAGTTTCGGTCATGGAGGATAAGGGCTTTGCAATTGAGTTCAAAAACCAACTATTCCTCATTAGGTTGAAGGATTCTAGACCAAATACAACTTAAGTAATAAGGGTTAGAGAAGGTAATTTGTACAGGTTGCAGGGTGAACCTATTCGAGCCTTGGTGCATAACAATTACAACTTGTGCAAAATGTGGCATAAGACGATGGTGCACCTGCATCATAAGGCGTTGCCTATTCTAAGGGAGATAGTCACAAGTCTTCCAAAGCAGTGTTATTAAAACCGTTCCGGTCCGATCAAAATCAGCCGATCTGACCGATTTTGGGGCAAAAACAAACGAACCGGTGGCACTCATCTGTTTTTGGTCGGAACTAGCCGGTTTCATATAGGAACCGATCAATTCGGTACCAAACCAACCTTTTTCACCAAACCAGCCGGTTTCGTACAATGCATCTAGGACTCGCAAATTTCAATTTAAAAAAAAAATGAATTGTTTAATAGAGGGGGGCCTACTAACTAACCCTAGGGCCTACTCAAACCTAGAAATTAATGGTAATTAATAGTAAGTAAAAGTGACATTCCCCTTTATCTTTCATTTCCATCCTTTTACTTAAATTTTTAACATTACCATTAATTGTTTCAGGATGTTTGAGAGTGGTTCCAACCTCATTGGACTTCGTATGGAGAAAGTAGAATTTTAGGTCCCATTCAAAATTCAGTAGACTTAATGGTTTTCAGGATTTCAAGATTGGCAGTATTGCAACATTTCCACTGGATTCTATCATGTATGAGGGTATGGAACTGGCATTTAATCAAGAGCACCAAGCCCTCTATGAACCTTGATGTTGGTGGCATTGATTGTTGAACTCTTTTGTCATGACCCTGGCAAAAATGTACCCTTCACTCAAGTAAAATCGCTTATTAGGCATGTTAAGCTTTTTCTATCTTATTTTAACGCTTAGAGGGTGACACTGATGATGAGGATCCTAACATAAGTAATGATTTTGATGATATGTAGTTATTTGTTGTAGCATGATTTTTTTTGGACTCTAGAGAGCATTTAGAGCCTCTTTGTTGATACATTTTGGTTCAGAGTTGGATTGCACTAGATGATATTGGTTTGGATTCATATGAATGCACATGAATATATATGTTTTTTCTCAAAATTTGAATATTTTATGTAGTTTTTGGTTGACCAATTTTTTTGGGGTTTTTTCCGATTCTTTTCCAGTCCGATTTCACATTTTTGGGGTCGACCAGTTCGGCCCGATTTCTGGATCTGATAACATTGTTCCAGAGTTCAATATTTAGCAACATGGTGTAAGCAAAGGGTGCACACTTGGAAAGCATGTCAAGGTTGCTTTAACAAGCAAGGAGCATAGGTCTAAGGGGATTTTAGACCTAGCCCATTTGGATGTTTATGGACCAAAGTCAGTAGCATCAATAATAGGAAAAATGTATTATGTTTCCTTTATTGAAGATTTCTCTCGCAAGACTTGGATCTACTTCTTAAAGACCAAGGATGGGGTCTTTAGCAGGTATTAGGAGTTCAAAACTCTAGTTAAAAACTAGATAGGGAAGAAGATCAGAGTCTTGAGATTGTACAATGGGGAAGAGTATACCTCCAAGGAGTTCGAGGGTTTCTGCAAGGAAACAGGAATCAAGAGGGAGCTAACAATTCTATACAACCCACAGTAGAATGTGGTTGCAAGAAGAATCAATCCATCATAGGGGTTGTTAAAGTCATGATACATTACTAGGACTTGCCCATGTTTCTTTGGGCAAAGGCATGTAACATAGCAGTCTACATCCAGAACCGATGTCCTCACAAGGTCTTGGAGGAAAAGACACTAGAGGAGGCATTCACTGGTGTGAAATGAGAGGTGAGTGATTTCCACATCTTTGGTTGTCCAGTTTATATCCATGTACCAGTAGAGAAGAGGACCAAGTTGGAGCCCTCCAACGAGAAGGGTTTGATTGTAGGCTACAGTGAGACTTCAAAGGTTTACAGGGTCTATATTCCAAAGCAGAGTAAGATAGTAGTAAGCACAGATGTAAAGTTTGAGGAAGACTTGGCATCCAAGAAGTCTCATGAGCCTATTCCAATGACAAAGGAAGAGGAGAAGGAACCTTCGAAGGTTGAGCCGGGGTCACCGGTGATTTCTAGGGCAATACAGCAGCCTTCAAGTGAATAAGGGGAGACAGGAACCCGTTCCACTTCTGCCAGGAGGAGACCTCAATGGTTCAGTTAGACATTGAGGAATGCTTAGGAGCATGCTGAGACTCCTAGGACCACATTCAAAGAGAGCAAACCTCTGAAGAAGTTTCCAGACTATATGGCATTGATGAGCAGCGTCCTAGATTCTGAGCCTTCCAGTTTTCAGGAGGCAGCAGACCAATAGGTATGGTGACATGCCACGGTGGAGGAGTAAACCTCCGTCATGAAGAATGATGTTTGGGATTGTTACCCACCAATGTAGCATTCATGTTTTGAAACCGTTGGGACAAAGCAGTTTGATGTTCAAAGGGGAAACCTGCCTGCAGAATTTGATAGTTGGTCTATTGTGATATTTCTTTTTGGAGGTCCCAGGACACAGAATACTGTGCCTTGTAATGGTTCAGAAGTGAGAGCAAATCTGATTGAATTTCCAGAATGATTGCCTCAGACCAGTCAGAGAAAATGGAAAGGAAATTTATTGGAGGTGGAACAGCAGTTGAAGAAAACAGAAGGAGCTTAGGCTGAGGCTATAAAGAAGATTGTGGGTAAGGACTCTTCGAGGAAGAAATGAGATACGCTACAAAAACAAAGAGATGCAATGGCATAGAAGAGGGCTGCTAGTGATAAACAGCTTGCTTCAAATGGTGTGAGATAGGTTATGGGACCATCTGGCACATCTGTTACATTTTCTGAAAACATAGGGCTTCCAAGCATATTCAATAACCCATGCAGGTATCCTCCACCTCGCGAGAAATGTGCTGGGCCATTATGTAACAATACATATAATTCTGATGGGCACAAGGTGTTGGAGACAAGATCTTTGGATTCCCACAATCCGAGTCATGTAACAGGAGGAATGCATTTTCAGCATAGTAGGAAGTTTCCCTCTGACCAGTTCAAATATTAAGCATGATAATTAGTGCTGGAGCGTGTCTATGGTGTTTGTGTGAAAATTGATATAATAATCTGATAGTTCCACAATCCAAAATACAAATGCATGCCATAACCCTCATATTGCTTTGGAAACAGAGTAATGTTGTTACAGTCATTGTGTTAGCACTGGTTATAAGCAGCAAACAGGCCGTGTTATCTAATTTCGAGAAGCAGGTATAAGCTGGCAATCAAAGATGAAAGAGTGGCATGGTCAGCAAAATAAACTGGCATGTCAGGGAGCATGTCTCTCCTCTGCTGCAACGTCATCTGCATTTACTAGCTGTGTTTTCCAACAGGTTATGTGGCAGCATAAAAAAAAACCCTCAGACAGGTAGCGGCATCACCTCAGGTGCTTCCCTCGGCCTCTTTAGCAACAACAGGAAGAGGTGTGATAAAATGTTTGAAACTGCTTTTTAAAACACCGCTTAGAACAACATCAAACAATCACATTGCCACATAAATATGAAAAGAAGATGAAGAAGATGTTTAAGATGCCCGATCATATATATCACAAATTACTTGTCAATGGACAGTCAAGAGTCAAAATTAAAGAGTCCAAACAAAAACACATATGCCTACCTGAAGATCATTACTCCGTTCCCTTGTAAATTCATCTGTTGAACGTGATATCATCTTCACCTTCATTATTTCACAGCCTGTGGCTTGTGGGTTATTTTTTATAATCTCCGAAATTGAGAAATGAGAGTAATCGATTCCCTTGTCTCTTGTTATCGTTTTCTGTAATCGACTGTATCTTGTTTGCTTGTTTTCTCTGTGCTGAGGTCCCAACAAGTGGTGTCAGAGCATTGTTAGGGGCGTGAGGAGGAGAAACTCGCGCGCATAGGAGAACGAGGTTCGCTGTGAAAGAGAAAACGCGACTTTGTTTCGTCCGGTTTGCTGGTGACCGCAGAGGAAAGAGCCTCGGTGTCCACACAGGAGATCCGATCCAATGGAGGCGGCTAAGGACGAAGAATTGTCCAATGAAGAAGCCACGCGAGGCTCGCCCACAGTCGAGAGGAGAAAAGGCCGCAGAGGTTTAGTGGAAACCCTACTCGTTTTTTTGGGTAAAATTCACCGGTGTCGAGAAGCTGGTCTGCGTTGGTGAAGGTATATATATCTATTCAAAAGTTCGATTTGGAGGAATTTGCCAAATTTGGTGGACGTGAAGTTTTTTCTTAAATTTCGAGGTTCGATTTGGTGGGTCCGTGCGTAAATGTGGAAGTTGTGCAACGGTTCTATATAGCCAAAAAAAAAATTGACTTTTGTTTAAGTTTGGGGTTTTTTCGAATGGCAAAAGTTTCGAATGCTAAATTCGAAGTGGAGAACTTCACTGATAAAAATAACTTGTTTGTAGGAAAATCAAAGAATCCTGCAATATGATAGACGAAGATTGGGATGATCTTGATCTAGATTATATTGAGAATGACATGAAGGAAAAGATATAACAAGGAAACACACAAAGTTATTGCAAAAATTATCCCTAAAGAGAGAGATGTATCAGTGACGCTCATTCCAAAGAAGTTGATTACAAAGAGGTCGAAAATGTCTTTTAACATAAAGCATCAATGAGAAAACCGTAAACATCTAAAACTCTAACTCCAAAAGATGAAACGCCAAAAGGCTTTTGGGCCCTGATGTGGTTAGTTGATATGTTCCTAAGAGCATAACTTTTGCATACAAACTCTGTTTAGGGCACTTGGTAGCCTGTCGGAAAGGTCTATCCGAGAAGTACACATTTCAAACAGTCCAACATCCAACTTTGCTTCAACACTACAACACCAAAGAAACGTTGTTTAGAGCCTCAAAATAGCCTCAGAAGTTTGGGACCCAAAAAACTATAGAAAAACTATCAAGATGTGGAACCATTCTGAATTAGTGGAACAAGTGGGTGGCCACCAATATCCACCTGGATCAGATCTGGATACAAGAGCTCTCAGCACCATTCATTTGTGTTTGGAAGATGATGTTTTGTTTAATATCGGTTTAGAGGAGATAACAGCAGGCTTTTGGAGAGCCTTTACATGATAAAATCCTTGACAAACCAAATCTATTTGAAGAGGAAATTACACAGTTTACGAATAAACGAATGTATAGAAATAGTTGATCATTTAAATGTTTTCAATACTCTAATTTGTCAATTAACTAGTATGGACGTAAAATATGATGATGAAGACAATGCAGTCTTAAGATTGCTTAGTCACATCTATGTGGTTTAGCACAATAGACACCGTTGAATATGACACTATTGTGGGAGCCCTATTGTATGAGGAGGTGCAGAGAAAATCCATTTTAGAAACCTCAACATCATAAGTAATGGTGGCTAAAGGTCAATCAAGAGAAATAGGGGAGAACTTGAGAGGTGCATCGAGATCTAAGTCAAAAGGAAAGAAACGTAAACAAAAATGTTGGTATTGTAATAAAATGTGCATCTCAAGAAAGATTGTTGGAAGAGGCAAGCATCCAAGGAAGACTTCACAAAGGAAGCAAATTCAGTTGAGACAAGTTCAGGTATGATTGATGAAGTATTATCTATTTGTAATTTCTCACAATATCATTAGGAATGGTTATTAGATTATGGTGCTTCTAATCACATGTGTTCATTGCAAACCAACTACTAGATAACCTAGGTCAAGGATCAAATGACTAGGATCCAAACTTAAAGGCGCAAATCCTTTTGGGCCTTAGGCTTAAGAATCTTAGCGAGAGACTAGGTATCTTAATGTTTTAACCAAACTAGGACAAACAAAGTATTGAAGGCGAGAAAGACTTATGTCTCCTTCCTAGGGTTTTACTAGGACACAATAACATGCAATAAAATAGCAATTAACAATTATACCATGAACAAACTTATCAACTTAAAGCAAATTACTCACTTTCTCAAGTCAGTATGCCAAGAGAAACCTTAGTTACTGATGGAGGTGGAGTGGTCCATACTCGATCAAATTGTGGAAACATGTTCACGAAACTAGTATAGTTGGAGAAGTTGTAGTGGTGTTTGGTCTCTCTTGGATTGCAGAAAAGGTGATGAATAAACGTTGGCAAGGTATCAGGTAAATTGTTGTAAGGTACTAGATGTAATATAATATGCGGAAACAAGAATATTCAACAGATATCAATGGAACATCAAATATTGAGAAGAGCAATACCAAAAACAATACATTTATTCAAAGAAAGCAATGTTCACTTGTCTCTCCGAGGGGGCAACCTCCAGTAGACCAGAGCTTTATTACAATAATTCTCAAGACAAAACTTTCTCATGCCTCCTACTCTTATTTATATTGATTTCATCTTTTAAAGAACATTTTAGAGGAAGATCTTTCTGGAAGTGGAAGCTTCTATTAGGTCTTCTTACATTGACTTGTTCATATTTATTAAATAGGCCTTATTAACTAATGTTGGTCTCTATTACATGGAAAATATATTATTTTATCTACGTGAGGGGTTAGGGAGGTTAGGTCCCTAACATGCCCTCTCCCTTAAAAAAGAGCCTTGTCCTCAAGGCTTAAGATGAGGAAATTGTTTCAGAATGGTAGTCGACTCCCTAGTGGCATCTTCTGGTGGAGTATCCTTCCATTGAACTAAAACTTCCTTGATGGTGTGATGATGGAGATGATGCTCGCGCTGGTCCAATACGACTCGTGGTTGCAACCAAATGGGACCTTCTTCATCCAACTCTGGTAGACTGGTCTGGGTGTGGCACTTGGTTCCAATCACTTTCTTCAGGCACGAGACATGAAAAATATGATGTAGCTTGGAGTGATTGGGCAAGGCTAACTAATATGCCACTCGCCCCACGTGTTTGAGAATAATATAAGGACCACATAATTTAGGAGCAAGTTTCAAACATTGTTGGGATTTTAGTGAATCCTTCTTGTATGGTTGTAGACAGAGAAACACCTGGTCCCCTTCAGCAAATTGACGTTCAGAACAACCTTGATCTGCCTATTGCTTCATACGGTTTTGAGCCATGATCAAATTTTCTTTGAGAGTACGAAGAATGGTCATGCAGACTGTAATATTGTGGTCAACCTCCTGAACCTATGAGACACTTGACATGTATGGAAGAATCAATGGTGGCTTATGTCTGTAAACTGCTTCAAAGGGAGTCATGTGAGTGGTAGTATGGTAAGAGGTGTTGTACCACCATTCACCTAGGGGTAACCATTGAACCCACTGATGTTGTCTGTTAGACGCAAAAGACCTCAAATATGTTTCCAAACATTTGTTGATCGCTTTTGTTTGGCCATCAGTCTGGGGATGATAGGTTGTGTTGAGATGCAATTAGGTTCCTTGAAGCCTGAATAATTATGGCCATAAATTGTAGGTAAAAGTTGGATCTCAATTAGAAACAATAGAATGAGGCATTCCATGGAGTGTGAAGATATTATCCATAAAATTTTGAGCCAGTGCGGATGTTGTGTGCAGGTGTTAAAGAGCACAGAAATGAGCATATTTGGAAAGACGATCGACTACCACCATTGACTGACTTATTTCCTGATTTGGGTAAGCCAACAATGAATTTCATAGAAATATCTGTCCAAATAGTAGGTGGAAGTGGAGCGGTTGGAGTGTGCCCGAAGTTTTGACAGACTCGCCCTTATTGCGTTGACATCTATCACATTGAGCCACAAAGTGTGGATGTCATGTTTCATACTGTCCCAGAAGAAAGTGTTGAAGTTTTGCAACTTTGAGCATTCATTCTCCATAAGAAAATTCAAAGAAACTATTGAAGAAGAATCCAGAAAGCACAAGAAAAAAATAGAAGACAAGAAGATCAAGTCGGTGCCATTGAAGCATTGAAGAAACACTTGTAAAAGCAACAAAAGAAACAAAATAAAGTTAAAGGACAAAAATGACAAGTCGGTCCTGCCAGTAAAACAAGGTGACTTTACTAGTATAAATAAAGGCGAGTTCATTTCATTATCAATCATCTCATCAACTCTCCTCTTCTAGTGCACATTGTCCACTTACTTTGTGACAGTTGCTAGTTGCAATGATAGTTGTCAGCTACCAATTGCGTTATCTTTGTCTATTGATGTGCCATGCTCGAGGGTTCTTCCTCACACTAGGGGACAACTTTCTATGTGCTTGGCTTCTTCATTTTTCTGGTGATGTATTTGTGAACTTGGATTAAATTTATTCTAGAGAAAAGTTTGCTTGGTTTTTCTTGCAAGTTTGGGTTTTCTCTGTTAGAAAAATAGGACCATGGAGCAATAAAATAAAACAAATGCGGAAACAAAACACAGAAGATACACAATACAAGAGAGACACAGATTTACGTGGTTCACCCAATGTGGGCTATGTCCTCCAGAGAAATTGCTAGGTCCTTTCTTTATTATTATCCAGCAAAATGAAGGGATACAACCTACAGCAAAACCCGTTGTAACTTCCTCTTCTTTCTCTCACAGTCTCCTCTTTTAGAATACAATACTCGCAAACATACATAGCCGCAATACATTTCCCTCATAAAAGAGGGTTGCCTTCTAGGGCAAAAAACCCTAACATAATATCTATCATTAGATCTGCGACCTTATAATGAACGGTCCATATTTACAATGAAATTACAATATACTTTTACAAGGCAATTTTTGCTTCGGGGGCTTCGCCCCCAAACCCCCCGGACCCCGCAGAGGGGGTACCCCCCCTCTGCACTCCCCCGTGTGGAAGAGTGTACATACTTCTGGGGTATAAATACTTCATGGGGTATAAACACGGCTGAAAGTAAAAGACCTCTAAATCAAGAAGATAATCAGGCTCCACAACCAACAATCTCCCACTTGGAGATTGATCTCAACAACTCCACCGTTGTTGTATATGCTCGACTCTGAACCTTCTTGGACCTGGCAAATTTCTCATCTTCATCTTCATTCTTGAAGACCAACTGAAACTGAGCAGGAACTCAGTTTCTCCCTGGTTACTCCCTTTGTTAACATGTCTGCAGGATTCTGGCCAGTGTGTATCTTTTCCAGCTTCAATTGTCCTTCTTCCAAGGCGGATCGTACAAAGTGGTACCTCAACTGTATATGCTTAGTCTTCGAATGGAAGGCTGAGTTCTTTGCAAGGTGAATGGCACTCTGAATGTCACAGTACAACCTGTTGTTCTGTTGGTTCTTTCCCAATTCCTCCATAAACCTTTGTATCCAAATCATCTCTTTACTAGCCTCTGTAGCAGCAACATACTCTGCCTCTGTTGTTGAAAGTGCAACAACCTTTTGCAGTTTCGAAATCCAACTTACTGTTGTTCCACCTATAGTAAAAACATACCCTATGGTGCTCCTCATGCTATCTTTATCACCTGCCATATCTGAATCAACATATCCCTGTAGAAAAGTGTCTGAACCTCCAAAACATAATGCATGTGTAGTAGTACCTCTCAGATACCTGAGAATCCACTTTATTGCCTCCCAATATTCTTTACCTGGATTGTTCATATACCTGCTCACAACTCCCACTGCATGTGCAATATCTGGTCTTGTGCAAACCATTGCATACATCAAGCTGCCAACTGCTGATGAATATGGGACCCTGGACATGTATTCTAT
>ML819235.1:29733-83587 GCA_009831015.1 Picea engelmannii
AGATCCTTCTGATATAAATAATCTTCCATCTGCATCTTCCATAACTGGTAGTTTTGGCCGTTAAATTTCTCGACCCTAAACTTTCCATCTTCCAACATTGCTCCCACTCAAACCAGGAACCCTCTTTTCCTGCGAGTTACCTTATGCTCTGATACCAGTTGTTAGAAAAACAGGACCGCGGAGCAATAAAATAAAACAAATGTGGAAACAAAACACAAAAGATACACAATACAAGAGAGACACAGATTTACGTGGTTCACCCAATGTAGGCTACGTCCACCAGAGAAATTGCCAGGTCCTTTCTTTATTATTATCCAACAAAATGAAGGGATACAACCTATAACAAAACCCGTTGTAACTTCCTCTTCTTTCTCTCACATTCTCCTCTCTCAGAATACAATACTCGCCAACATACATAGCCACAATACATTTCCCTCATAAAAGAGGGTTGCCTTCTAGGGAAAAAAACCCTAACATAATCTCTATCGTTAGATCTGCGACCTTATAATGAACGATCCAGATTTACAATGAAATTACAATATACTTTTACAAGGCAATTTTTGCTTCGGGGGCTTCGCCCTCGAATCCCCATTGGGGGACGTTGCCCCCGAACCCCCGCTGGGGGCCCGCTTGCCCCCAGACCCCCCAGCCGGAGGGATAGCCCCCCCTGACCCCGCAGAGGGGGTACCCCCCCTCTGCACTCCCCCGCGTGGAAGAGTGTACATACTTCTGGGGTGTAAATACTTCATGGGATATAAACACGACTGAAAGTAAAAGACCTCTAAATCAGGAAGATAATCAGGCTCCACAACCAACATTCTCGGGATAAATTTTGTCTCTATTGTGCATGGCTATCTCTCTGTGGTTTTGTTATCTTGACTCCAGTTTTATTTCAGTGTGTAATTATTCTATGATAACAGTGGCATTGAAATCTATTTGAAATCATAAGGTAATAATTATCAAATCCAGAAATTAGAAAAATCAACATGGTATAAGAGCTTTGTTGAGATTTGTCGCTCCACAATTTTTTCAAGCTCGTTGAGCATTCATTGCAAGTCGTTGGGACAAATTTTACCACAAAGCAACTCGCCTTGCCCTAGCGCACCTACTGGTGCTCCTAGATTGACATCCCCTCAAAGTTGAAATTTTAGGGTTTTCAGGGTTGTTGACATTTTCCTCGGCATTGAACCTTCTGTTTCAAATTTCGTGATTTCTTTTTGTCAAGATGGTGGACAATCTAAGAGTTGGAGGCAACAGTGGTGATGTCTCCTACAGTGTATGGCAGCTCAACATCAAATGGAACAACAACAAGAAGAAGAATCAAAGTTTGCATTTCAGGTTTGATATTTTATATTGTTGCATCTTAAGTGAATTTTGTAACTGGGGCAACGACCTTTAGAGGTTTATTACTACTACGTACTTTTGTTATCAAATGTTTAGTTACAATTGAATATTGTTGGTATGATAATCATTATGTAAATGCTCATTGTTTAGTACTAATGATATACTTGTTCACAAGTTGAATTGATCTATTTCCTGTCCTAGTAACCCTATGAACATTACAGTGGTTCCAACCGCTTTTAGCAAGGTTAAATTCCATGGAGGTTACCATGGAGATGTTCTTGTTCCGAGTAGGTTACTGTGGAGGAACGATTAGTCACAACACTGGAAGAGTGTTGTTCTTGTTCTGGGAAGGTCACAAGTGATAACATTGAGAAGGAGCTATAGTGACGGTTGCAAGTGGAAACATAGTGAAAACTATCCAGACATGGAATTGTGGACATGGTAGTATATATCCATGTACCGAAGAAGAAGAGGACAAATTTAGAACCTTCTAGAAAGAAGGGTACCTTTGTGGGATACATAGAGTCTCATATGGAGATTGATAGTGAGAAGTAGGAGGCTCCGAAGGATGACCTTACAGATCCCTCTAGTCCATTTGTTCATCCTTCAGACTATCAGGAGGAGTTAGTAGAGCCAACCAAGCCAGTGGATATACCTAGAGATGTTGCAGTGACTAAGAAGAGGCCAACTCGACTTTGTGACACTTTCTAGGATGCACAGAGGCATGTAGGTCTCAGTGATACTTTCAGGAATAGAAAACGACCTTAGAGTTTCTCGAGTTACATAAAGTCACAATGATGAGGAGGAGCAGGTGGACCCACCAAGTACCAGCTCAGAAGGAGCCAAAGTTCAGAGGGATTCAACCCTCAAGATCAAGTAGGGAGTAGCAGCCTCCTAGGACAGTTCATAGGAGATCAGACTTCAAAGAGAGGTCGACAGATGCAAAGGGAGTAGATGGCTCTAGAGATTGTATAGACTCAAAGGGAATTAAGAGATGGCTCTGAAGGATGACCGTACAAATCCCTCTAGTCCAGTTGTTCATCCTTCAGACTATCAAGAGGAGTTATTAGAGCCAACCAAGCTAGTGGATCTACCTAGAGATGTTGCAGTGACTGGGAAGAGGCCAATTTGGCTTCATGACACTTTCTAGGATGTAGAGAGGCATGCAACTCTCAATGATACTTTTAGGGAGAGAAAACAACCTCAGAGTTTACATAGAGTCACAGTTATGAGGAGGAGTAGGTGGTCCCACCAAGTACCAGATCAGAAGGAGCCAAAGTTCATAGGGAGTCATCCCTCAGGATCTAGTAGGGAGGAGCAGCCTCCTAGGACAAATCATAGGAGATCAGACTTCAAAGAGAGGTCAACAGATGCAAAGGTAACAAATGGCTCCAAAGATTGTACAAACTCAGAGGGAGTCATGTTTTAGAGGGAGCATGCAAACTCAGAGCGAGCCTGATCTCAGAGAGAGTCAATTGGCTTAGAGGGAGAGTCGATCATTAAGATGGAGTTCCCCCTCAGGTTTAGGTGGTAGAAATACATCTTCCAGGACTGAAAGACAAGTGTCATGAGTTGATGAGGCCTCCTGGGAGGATCCACTTATTTTAGTAGGTTTTGTTATAGTGACAAAGGAGGTAGCTAGTTACGAGGACTAGGGTATGGCTTTTGCCTCAGTCACAGAGGGAGCAGCCAGTGAGTTAGACTGGACAATAGGGTTTGCTTCGGTGACAGAGGGAGTTGACCTCAGAGTTTGAAATGGAGGATCTTGATCAGATGTACTATTTCTTGGGATTAGAGATGTGACAGAGATAAGATGATATCTTCCTCAGCCAAGGGATACTAATGAGGTTCGATATGATGGACTGCAAGTCCATGACTACACCTGTGGAGACAAATTTGAAGAAGTTGAGTGATTTTGCTTCAGATTCATATTTGGTGGATCCCACGATGTACAAGCAGTTGATTGGGTCCTTGATGTACCTGGTTAACACGAGGCCATATATTTGCTTTGCAAAGAGCACCCTAAGCCAGTTTTTGGTTGAAGCCAAGGTAGTTCCATTGGGTTGCAAAGAAGCATGTGTTGAGGCACCGACATGGTACAGTTGGATATGGTTTGTCTCAAGTGGTGAAGTGAGGCGACAAGGATATACAAATTCTGATTGGGAAGGGAGATGAGTAGATAGATTGAGCACCTCGGGGTGTTACTTCAGCTTGATATCAGTTATGATTTATGGGATAAGTAGGAAGCAAACTTCTGTCACGCTCAATACAACAGAGACGGAGTATATTGTAGCCATTGTTGCAAGTCATGAAGCAGTGTGGCTTCAGAAGCTTCTTGCAGTACTTCGTCCGAGACATGGTGCAGAAGGGAGCAGTGAAGCTTCAACACATATCCACAAATGAGCAAATAACGGACATTCTTACCAAGCCTCTATCCAGAGTGAAGTTTGTTTACTTTAGGGACATGCTTGGCATGATGTAGAATTTCTCCCTCGCTGAGAGGGAGTGTTGATGTTTTGAGCAACATCGAGCAGACATTATCTCGGGATTGGTCATGGTGATTTGACTAGTGGAGAATGGCATTGGTGTAGTCTTTGAAGGACATAAGACTCGAGGTGTTGATGGTTCTCTAGGAGGCACCATCAGGAAGACATTCACTCACAAGGGTGTACCTGTGGTGAATGGCCCAAACATAGTCTTCAAAGGACAAAAGACTCGAGGTGCTAGTGTTCCTCTAGTGTGTGATTGCATCAAGCATCATTATCCCATGATTGGTAGTTTAACCAATGGAGAATGACAGATTAACTTACAGGGTTGTAAGTGACACTCACTCAGAAGGGTGCACTTGTGGTGGTGAGTGGCCCATGTAAGCATCAGACAGACCTTCTCCCAGATATGGCCTAGGGAGAAGGATACATTTACTTATGGGGTAAATGGGCCTAGACGTAGTCCTTACTTGCAGGAGTTTACCTATGGACTCGAGGTGCTTCTTGTTGGGTATGTGTTATATTATTTGCATGAGTATTTAGGAAACGTGTCACCTGCCTCAAGAAACATGTCATGTATTTAGGTTATTTTTCGGCACATGGTTTTTGTCGATGGTTTTCTATTTATGGATAAGGAATCAGGGTTTTGGACTAATCCAGGTCATTGGGTTAGGGTTTTGGATGCCGCTAGCTCCTATATGTATGTTGTATTGTAAACAATGTATCACAATGAATGAATATAGAATATGCTAGTTTTCCCAGTTTGGGTTTCCAGGGGAAAAATCTCTGTGTAATGTTTGTATTTGCCATTGTATCTTTTTTGTTCTTTTTCTGAATATCTGTTTCCAGTAGATATTGTACAAGGTTAGAATCTACATTCGGTATCAGAGCTTTATTGGCTTCAGGGGGACGCCTTTGTGGTCAAGGGTTTGACTCGGGACTGTGATAAGCCTTGTTACAGTGGGAGATCTATGGTATTAATCTTTCAGGTTAAAAGAAATGACAAGTAATTCGAAGCTGGAGATCGAGAAGTTTAATGGGCAAAGTTTTGAATTGTGGAAGCTCAAGATGGAAGATGTGTTGGTGGACAGAGATCGGTGAATTGCAGTAGATCCAGGTACTGCACCTACAAGAAATTTAGCAAATGACTGGAAAAAGTTGGATCAGAAGGAAAATAGCACAATCCGACTGTGTCTCTCTGATTCAGTAATACTGAATGTGTCAAAAGAAGCTACAACCAAGGATTTATGGGAAAAGTTGGGGAAGTTTTATCATTCTAATTCCCTAGTAAATAAACTATTCCTGAGAAAGAAGTTGTATAACCTGAGGATGAGAGACAGAGACTCGGTGGCAGAGCATTTGAACGGCTTCAATAATGTGGTAAGTCAGTTAGTATCTGTTGAGATTAAAATTTCAGATGAAGATAAATGTATCAGTTTATTGTGTTCTTTACCAGACTCCTGGGATGGTCTGGTTGTGGCCATAGGTAGTAATACAACTGCCTTGAATTTTGAAGAAGTGGTCTCATTCGTGTTGTCGAAGGAGATGAGACAGAAGAATATGGAAGGACAAAGCATAGACGCATTATTTGTAAGAGGACGTTCTCAGGAAAGGAATAGATCTAATTTCTCAAGTGGGAGATCTAAGTCTAAGGGTAGATCTAAATCTCTTGGAAAGTTTGTAAGGGTATGTTGGAGATGTGGAAAAGAAGGGCACTACAATAAGCAATGTAGATCCAAGGTTGAGAAAAAGAAGGGATCTGAAGAATCTCATTCTACAGAAGAAAATACCTCCAAGGAAAAAGGAGGGGATGTGTACTTGGCTTCTTCAAGCACACATGCAGATCATGAGGCATGGTTGGTTGACTCTGGGGCATCTTTTCATATGACTCCCCACAGAGAGTGGTTATGCGAATATGAAAGGTATGATGGAGGTAATGTTTTCTTAGGTAATGATTCGACAACCAAAATCAGGGGACGAGGAAAAGTCAAGTTGAGGCTCATAGATGAAAGGATTAGAACACTGCCTGGTGTTCTACACATCCCAGGTTTGGCTAGAAATTTGATTTATGTAAGAAAAATGGACGATGCAGGGGTAAAAACAATATTTGAAAAGGAAACCTGTAGGATGGTTCGAGGAGCAATGGTGTTGCTGAAGGGGGTTCGATTTGGAACTTTGTATAAGCTGCAAGGAAGCACTAATAGTGATGGGCGTAATAGTTCCATTGTTCCTGATATTGGAGTTGAAGAAGAAAGAACTCATATCATCTCCGGAGAAAAGGTTATGATGTGGCATCAAAGACTGGGGCATATTGAAGAGAAGGGTCTTCGACTACTACACGGTAAAGGTATGGTTGAAGGTATGCCTAACTGCTCTTTGGATTTTGATTTTTGTGAACATTGTCTATATGGGAAGCAGAATCGGGTAAGATTCCCCTCTGGTGGAATGAGGGCAGAAGGAATTCTACATCTAGTTCACAGTGATGTTTTTGTACCTGTGTCGGTCCCATCATTGGGAAAATCTGTGTACTACGTCTCATTTATAGATGAATTCTCGAGGAATACTTGGATATATTTCCTCAGGAAGAAATTTGAAGTCTTTTACAGGTTTAAAGAGTTTAAGGCTCTTGTTGAGAATCAAACAGAGAAAAGAATTAAGGTGTTGAGGACAAATAATGGCGAAGAGTTTCACGGAAATGAATTTGAAGAATTATGTAAGAAGTGCAGTATAGAAAGGCATAAGACTACTCCATATACACCTCAACATAATGGAGTTGCAGAAAGGATGAACATGACGCTCATGGAAAAAGCAAGGTGCATGCTTAGTGGTGTTGGGTTAGGGCAAGAATTTTGGGCAGAGGCAGTGGGTACTGCATGTTACCCGGTCAACAGATCACCCTCATCAACGTTGGATGGCAAGACTCCACAAGAGGTATGGACTAGTAAGGAACCTTCTCTCACACATCTCAAGGTATTTGGTTGCGATGCATATGTTCATGTTCCAAAGGAAAACGTGAGTAAGCTGGATAAGAAGGCTGGAAAGTGTATCTTTATTGAATATAAATATGGTCTCAAAGGTTATAAGCTTTGGAACCCATAAACTAAGAAGGTAGTGTATAGATGAAATGTTGTATTTAGAGAAATGAAGGATGTTGTTGAACATGAAGTCCTACCAAGTAAGGAGGAACCATAGAAAATATAGTTTAATTTAGAGGATGATGAATCAGACTCTACAGAAGAACAAGAATCAGAAGAAGAGATCCTCGTACTCCAGTATTGAGGAGATCGGTTCGAGAAAGAAAGCTATTGGAAAGTTATACTCCATCTGATTTCCATTCAAATTTTGCCTTGTCTATTACTGATGATGATCCTAGAACTGTTAGGGAGGCAATGGATTCAGAGGATGGAAATATTTGGAAAAGGGCCATGGATGAAGAAATGGCATCTTTGGATAAGAATGAGTCTTGGGATCTAGTGGAGTTTCCCACTAGAAGAAAACTCATTGGCAGCAAATGGGTATTTAAAAAGAAGTTGAATGCAGAAGGAAAAGTGGAGAAATATAAAGCTCGGTTAGTAGCAAAGGGTTATTCCCAGGTTGAGTGAATTGATTTTGGTGAGTTTTGTTTCTCTTGTTGCCAAGTTAACCTCTATAATATTTCTGTTGTCTGTTGCTGCTGCATTTGATTTTGAAGTAGAGCAGATGGATGCGAAGACAACATTCCTGGATGGGGATCTGGAAGAAGAAATCTATATGAAGCAACCAGAAGGTTATGCTATGAAGGGAAAGAAGGAGTTGGTATGCAAGCTGAAAAAGTCCCTGTATGGTTTAAAACAATCACCAAGGATGTGGTATCGAAAATTCGATACTTATATGCTGGGACTTGGCTTCACAAGAAGCAAAGAGGATCATTGTTTGTATTTTAAATTAATTGGTGATCATTTGATTTATTTGGTCTTGTATGTGGATGACATGTTGTTGATAGGAAACAACAAGGAGATTATCCAGGATGTGAAAACTCAGTTGTCCTCTAAATTTGACATGAAGGATCTTAGTGCTTCAAATTTCATTTTGGGCATGGAAATTAAAAGAGATCGGAAAAACAGGAAACTCTAGTTAAATCAAAGAAAATATGTCGAGACAATATTGCAGAGGTTTAATATGTAGGAATGTAAACCAGTCAAGGTTCCTATTCATGTTGGTGTAAAGTTATTTGTGGATCAGTGTCCCAAGACACATGAAGAAGAGGAGGACATGTCTCATGTTCCATATGCGAGTGCAGTTGGCAGTTTGATGTATGCAATAGTCTGTACTAGACCAAACGTTGCACATGCAGTGGGAATTTTGAGTAGGTATATGTCAAAACCAGGGAAGGAGCATTGGACAACAATAAAAAGGGTTTTCAGGTATTTGTGTGGCACTGCTAGCTATGGATTGTACTACAAAGGAAGACTGAGATTGGACAGAGTGGTGGATATACATGGCTTTGTGGATGCAGACTGGGCTGGAGATCTGGATCATAGGAGATCTACGAGTGGGTATGAGTTTAACCTGTTTGGAGGAGCAATAAGTTGGATGAGAAAAAGACATGTTGTAGTGGCACTTTCAATTACAGAAGTTGAATACATGGCAACCACTCATGCAAGTAAGGAAGCAGTATGGTTACAAAGATTGTGTTCAGGTATTGGGTTGGTACAACAAGCTGTAAGGATAGAGTGTGACAATCATAGTGCAATTTTTTTGGCGAAGAACCCGACTTATCATTCAAAGACAAAGCATATTGATGTTCAATATCACTTTGTGAGAGACATGATTGAAGAAAATAAAGTATCACTGATGAAGGTGGACACTTTGAAGAATGTTGCAGACTCATTAACAAAATCTGTGAGCACTGAGAAGTTCTTTTGGTGTAGAGGATCCACGAGCATTGTTGCCCTAGATTGTTGACTATGTAACCTTGTAACCCCCTGTATGCAAAGAAAACAACAAGTGGGAGAATGTTGGGTATGTGTTATATTCTTTGCACGAGTAGCAGTGTCACAGGAAACGTGTCACCTGCCTCGAGAAACGTGTCACATATTTAGGTGGTTTTTCGGCACATGGTTTTTGTCGATGGTTTTCTATTTTCGGTTAAGGAATTAGGGTTTTGGACTAATCCAGGTCATTGGGTTAGGGTTTTGGATGTCGTTGGCTCCTATATGTATATTGTATTGTAAACAATGTATCAAAATGAATGAATATAGAATATGTTGGTTTTCCTAGTTTGGGTTTCCAGGGGAAAAATCTTTGTGTAATGTTTGTATTTGCCATTGTACTTTTCTGTTCTTTTTCTGAATATCTGTTTGCAGTGGATATTGTACAAGGTTAGAATCTACACTTCCATGTGTCAGAGAGCATTGCACGCCATTCTCCAAGGATTGGTAGTTTAACCAATGTAGAATGGAAGATTAACTCATACGGGTTTACATGTGGTGACATTCACTCACAAGGGTGTACTTGTGGAGGTGAATGGTCAAGGTGTGGTCTTCATTGAGACCCAAGGTGCTAGACATAGTTGTGTGGACATGGATCATCAACATGGCTCATGAAGAAACTTTTCTATGACAGAAGAAATCCAAGTATGGAGAATGTCTCCCTCATTGAGAGGGAGTGCTGAAGTTTTGCAACTTCGGGTAGTCATCCTCCATAAGAAAATACAAAGAAACCATTGAAGAAGAATCCATAAAGCAAAAGAAGAAAATAGAAGACAAGAAGATCAAGTCGACGCCATTGAAGCATTGAAGAAACACTTGTAAAAGCAACAAAAGAAAAAAAATAAAGTTAAAGGACAAAAATGACAAGTCGACCATGCCAGTAAAATAAGATGACTTTACTAGTATAAATAAAGGCAAGTTCATTTCATTATCAAACATCTCATCAACTCTCCTCTTGTAGTGCGCATTGCCCAGTTGCTTCGTGCCAGTTTCCAGTTGCAATGCCAATTGTCATCTACCAGTTGCACTATCTTTGTCCAGTGATGCACCATGCTTAAGGGTTCTTCCTCACACTAGGGTGCAACTTTCTATGTGCTTGGATTCTTCATTTTTCTGGTGATGTATTTGTGAACTTGGATTAAATTTGTTCCAGAGAAAAGTTTGCTAGGTTTTTCTCCCGAGTTCGGGTTTTCCCAGGATTTGTGTCTATTGTGCATGGTTATTTCTTTGTGATTCTATTGTTTCCGCTACAATTTTATTTCGGTTGAAATTTTCAGTGTGTAATTATTCTATGATAACAGTGGCATTGAAATATGTTTGAAAACATAAGGTAATAATTCTCAAATCTAGAAATTAGAAAAATCAACAGAAAGAACATTTGACCCGTTCATAAGTTTTGGTAAAACTTGAACGACCCGCGGTAGGTGAAGCATGAAACTCATAGAGCACCTTGGATTTAAGGGTTGACTATTTGCTTAGATATATGCGGCCTTTATAGTGAAACTCAACATTGTGCCAAGAGTACCCTAGAGCAGCTTGGGGATCCTATTGTAGTTGTTGGATTAGGATGGAAATTTTGGGGTCTTGCTACCATTCCTGACGAACAACCTGAAGCCAATTGGTGACAAGGAATGAGAGGGAAAAGAAGGACCCATATTCTTCATATTTCTTGGAAAGAGCATCAACCACCACATTTTCTTTGCCCTTCTTGTAAATGATCTTATAATCATATCCAAATAGCTTGGTCATCCATTTTTGTTGCTCCGAGGATGAAATCCATTGTTTCAGGAAGTACTTGAGGCTTTGATGATCCATTTAATTTGGAAGTGTCATCTCAACAGATAAGGGTGCTTGAGATCCATTGCATGCAAAATAGCCAATATTTCTTTTTCATAGATGAATTGGCCTAAATGTCGCTCCGACAACTATTTGTTGGTGAAAGCTAAAGGTCGTCCATCTTGCATAAGGATTGCCTTGATACCTCTCCCTAATGCATCACATTTTAGAACAAATCTCTTGGTGAAATCAGGTAGGGCCAGTATATGAGTAGTGCACAAAGCTTCTTTCAAGGCTTGGAAGGAATGGTCAACGATTAGAGTCCAACTGAAAGCATTCTTTTTAAGGAGAGTTGTTAGAGGTGCCGCGATTTTTCCATAATTTTGAACAAACTTGCGATAATATCTTGTTAAACCTAGGAAACCACACATACTTTTAAGAGTTTTAGGGTGAGGCCAATTCTGCATAGATTCAATTTTCTTAGGATCCACTTGTACACAGTCCTTGCCAACAAGATGACCGAGGTACTCAACTTCAAAGATTCCAAAAGCACATTTAGACTGTTTAAGGAAAAGTTTGTGCTTGGAGAGGATATGGAGAACTTGATTCACATGTGTGAGATGAGCTTTCCAAGTTTTACTATAGATGAGAATATTATCAAAGAAGATTGACACAAAGTGACAGAGGAAAGGACAAAATAAATGATTCATGAGACTTTCAAAGTGGAGGGGGCATTACAAAGACCAAAAGGCCATGACCAAGAACTCATAGTGGCCCTCATGAGTGCAGAATGTAGTCTTGGGAATGCCTTCCTCTTTCATATGTATCTGGTGGTAGCCATAACGGAGGTAAAGTTTGGTAAAGTATTGAGCCCCACTGAGTTCATCCAGAAGGTCATATATGACAAGAATGGGAAATTTGTCCTCAATGGTAAGTTTGTTGAGGGCACACAAATCAGGACACAGGCACCAAGTGCCTTCCTTCTTAAGGACCATGAAAATAGGGGAAGAATAGGGGTTGGTACTAGCACAAATAACACCTGCTTCTAGCAATTCTTGGACAATTTTCTCAATTTCATATTTTTAGAAAAGGGATGGTGATAAGGGCGCACATTGGGAGGAAGATTGTCTGGGATTAAAGGAATGGAATGGTCATGGTTGTCGCATGAGAGGGGGAGGCCCTGGGGAGCTTGGAAAACAGTGTGATGTTGGGAAAGGATAGATTGAAGCTTGAGGTGCACAGAGGGAGTCTCAACTACTTGAATGGAATGGAGTTGGGAAATGATGCTAGAATAACATTTTTTGAGTAACTTTTCCATGCGGTGGGAACTGATGATCTCCGGAGAGCCTGCTAAAATGACTTGGAATTTATACAGTTGTCCTTCATGTTGGAATCGCATGGTCAAATCCTTAAAATCCATGGTTATGGGGCCTAGAGTGCGTAGCCATTCAACACGGAGCACAATGTCACAACCACCCATGTCAATAGAAAACATGTGAGATTTCAAGTTATACAGACCAATTTGTAGGCACACATTTTCACAACGCCCCCCACATTTCATGGAACCACCATTGACATTCATGATTTGAAAATTGTTGACATCACAGATATAATAAATGATTTCTTGAGCAAGGCGGCGATGAATGAAATTATGAGTGTTGTCAGTGTCAACTAAGATGATGACTTTCCTGTGCTTAATGTAACCTATCAATTTGAGGGCTTGGGGAGCATAAAAGTTAGTGAGATAATTCAACGAAATCAATGGCTCAACTTCGGGAGGATCAAAGGCCAGCATAAGATCATCTACTTGGGGTAGTGCTACCTCAGGTGAAACCTTAGCATCTTCATCGGAAACATCCTCCGAAATGGCCATAAAAGGTTTACGTTGTTTACACTTGTGCCCAAGAAAGTAATTCACATCACAATTATAGAAAAGACCCTTGAGTTGGCGTTCATCCATTTCTTCCTGTGTTAATTTTTGGACCTTTAGAGGAGTGGCCGAAGGGGTAGGATTGGGGGGTCGAGGGCCAGGAATAAAAGCGGTTTTTTTGTTCTGGAAAAGATGACCTATTGTGGCTCCTTGGTGCGTTTAGTTTCTACCAACCAAGTTTGGGGGTGAGCCATGAGGGTTTGGGCTCATATTTCATCCTTGAGGCCACTGATAAAGCATTCCTGGAAAAAGGCATCAGCCATACCCTCCGTTAGAAAATCCAAGTGCTCGAAGGCAACAATAAAATCTTCCACTGTTCTAGACCATTTCAACTTAGTCAAACGACCTAAATGGTGGGTGTCTGTGTCAAAGCGTTCATACAACTCAACAATAAACTATGTCCAAGCAACATGCCCTTGGTGTGCATTTCTATGCCATTGCCACCATTCCCATCACTATGAATCTAAATAGAGAGTTTCGTAGCGAAGCTTTGTCAAGTCATCAGTAATTCCATGCAGGGAAAAATAGTGTTCCATCTAAGTGACCCAGGCTGTTGGATTCGAGCCATCAAATTTGTTCACCTCAACCCTGAAAAGACGGGGGTCACGATTGGAATGAAAGTTCAGAGGATTGGAAGAGTCAACACCTTTGACTTCGAGGTTTGGGCTAGAGGAGAAGGACCCTTGGATAGGAATTGTTGTAAAGCTGAGTGGATTTTTTCTATTCGACTAGAGAGTTGTTTTTGGATGTGGCCCATTTTGGCATGAATGGCAGTAATGTCATTATTCAGTTTTTGATTGGTTTCACCTTGGCGAGTGGGGGGCATTAGGAGATGAGGGGCGGGCTCTCGAACAAAAAGGTAGGTAAGTGATATATACCACTGCAATAAGGGAAACGAGAGGAAACTGATTGGATAAGTTCCAAATAAGGGTGATGGGAAGGGGTCGAGTCCACGTGAAAAAATGAGTGAAAATGATAGATAGCACTACGATCACGGCAAAGAGAGGAATCCAATGGGATAGAAATCAAATAATGGTACGAGCATGACCCGATTTTTTTTTTTACTCCTATGGAGTTATACTCTGATCTGAATAATACCATAGTGTTGAAATGCCCAAATTCTTATTAGGAAAAAATGTGTAGTAAATTTGCAACCAAAATGCAGGAGGCAAGGTTGCGCGGACAAAATGTCCTTTTTGTTCCTTTTCTAGTGTGTTCCCTCCAGTTAGGGTTTATAGGGTGTCTATGGACAAGGGTTTTCCATATGCTAAAACTCTCTAATATACGTGTGGGGTTGAACAATAGTACTTGACCCAATATCTTAGGGAACTGACTAAAGAGGTGACCATACCTTTAGTTGTACTACCCGATTACCTAGGTACTAGAGAGTATCTTCCCAAGTTTTGTTCTATGTGACACTATAACATTCAGGCGGTCGATCGACTGATCTAGGGTTAGTTTCAAGAGACCTAAAGAACTCCCGATATACCTATTGGTACGTGGTGGTGATGGTCGTGTATAGATTATGTTTGATGCAGTACTACTCGAGGGTGCTAACAAGGGTTACAGAGGTTTCCAACAAGGGAGAAACTTTGGTTTCTAGGCAACCTTGTGAAACTGTATGTATTTCCTGCATGTGGTCTTTCCCACCGCAGTTTTACCCGCTGAACGACAGATCTCTATGCTTTAAAGACACCGACAATACACGTCTCTACCCTCGAATTTTTTTTACCCACAATTCCTACCAAGGAAAGTGCTTTGATACCACTTGTAAGGTACCAAGTGTAATATAAGATGTAGAAACTTAAATATTTTATAGATATCAATAGAACAACAAAATATTGGGAAGAGCAATACCAAAAATAATACCTTTATTCAAAGAAAGCAACGTTCACTTGCCTCTTCGCGGGGTCAACCTCTAGCGGAGCAGAGCTCTATTACAATAGTTCTCAAGATAAAGTTTTCTCATGCCTCCTACTCTTATTTATACTAATTCTATCTTCTAAAGAACAATATAGAGAAAGATCTTTCTAGAAGTGGAAGCTTCTATTACATCTTCTTACATTGATTTGTTCATATTTATAAAACATGTCTTATTAATTAATGTCAGCCTTTATTACATGGAAAATATATTATTCTATCTATGTGACGGGTTGGGAAGGCTAGGTCCCTAACAAATGTTGTAAAGGTGAAGATTCTTGAACATGTGACAGCCAATCTACCAAGAATAGGATACGACGGATATGACGGTTCGAGGTAGTTCAACCGGTTCATAACAACAGATCAACCCATAATAAGATACATCGGGTTGATAATTACTACAGTTAGTTTTTTTTAACTGTGGAAGTTGTACTATAAATATATGTATCCCATAGAGGCAAAGAAGTAACAGAGTTGTAAAGCTTGCGGTTTGTGAGTTATTTTTTGTAATCTGGGAAATTGAGAAATGAGAGTAATTGATTCCCTTGTCTCTTGTTATTGTTTTATGTAACCTATTGTATCTTGTTTGCTTGTTTTCTCTATGTTCGAGTCCCCAACACTAGCAGCCTAGCAAATGGTTTATACCTTAATATGGTCAGAATTGGTAAGGAATCCCTATTCTAGCGAATGATAGCATTGTAATGACGATTGCAGTAATGAGTGCCCACTTTGCTAAAACCTTACACGTTGTAATAATGAGTGCCCACTTTTCTACAACAATGTAATGACGGTTTGTCCTATGATTATGCCAAGAAAGATGATTATGTCAACCCTATCCACCTCAAGATTGAAGGAGCTTGGAATAACACAGGTAAACCATGGCATGCCTTCCTTCTTCTCTTGCATGATCATAGTCCTACTTCAACTTTGGCCAAGGAAAGCTAAAGGAGATGTTGGCATATGCTTACTTAATCCTTGATGTTTTATTATTTTGGCATGTAACCAAGCACACAAATAAATTTCACGGCATTGATGAACTCACGAAATGGTTGCATTGGGTTTATGATTTTACTTAGCATGTTATGTTTATTATGATAGAGTAGGTTAGAATGAATAATCTCTTTGGCATGAGCATTAGATTTACTTGTTTGTTTCGTTTACTTTATTTATTTCTGCGTTTTCTTTTTGCATAAAATAAAATAAAAAAAAATGTTTATTACATGTACATATTTTTCTCTAAGATGTGGTGCTACTAACATGTGCTTGGATATATTTCATCTACGCATGGATTTATTTCTCTCTTAGGGAAGGGGAAATGACACTTGTTTTTTCATTGTCCCATTTATTTGACATCTATTGGTTGAGAATGTTTTAGGTCTATAGGTTTTGCAAATTCTAGAGTACTCATGCACTATTGAGATGAGCACATGTCCTTGAGTAGGAGCCAATTGTTACACCTTAAATTCCATTCAGTGTACCTTATATTTTTTCACTAGACGTGGACCATCATATGTGAAGAATATGTGCCTTATTGTATCATGATGAGCCAAAAGCGTAATACCCCAAGGCTGTTCCCCAACTGAATTGTAAACATGTTTTGTAGGCTGATGAGTCAAGTGATTATAAGCTAGGAGGCTTATGTGATGCTTAGGTTAGAGAACCTAGATGCTAAAGGCCAATGAGCCTATTTTTGTATATGTAAACACTCATATCATTAATATAATTCATCGTTGCGTGTAGACTGACCACGATAAAAGAGTATGGGGGACTAAGCTCCACTAGGAAGGGAAAGGGAGGGCTAAGAGCCTAGGAAAGGGGATAAACTAGAGGGATTATCTCAAAAGGAATATTATATTATTATTTCCTAAAGACTATGGTGAGGATAATTGCTTTATCCTAAGTCTCATGGAAGAGAGAATGAATCCCAAGTGGAGAGAAACGAGCTCCAAGAGAGTCATGTGTCAATCATGGCGCATGAAAATATAGGTGGGGGAAAATAGTTTATTTTTCCATCTCTCCCCATTCACTCATGTACTCACACATGCATCCATCCCCTCCATCGTCGACCCTTGTAACTTGCACTCACCTTTGGAACCAACAGGCACCTTAAGCTATCCCGTACTTTTCCTGTGAAGCACAACGCACCTATACTTTTCCCGAGCATGTACCATTCCTTAATGGTTCATTGTTGCTGCCATCATCTGTTATATACCTGAGATTTGTTGCTACCATCACCCTTACATAATTGACTAAGGAGTTGGACTAAGAAGTAGGTTTCTAGGCCTGTGGTTTGAAGAGGCGGTTTGTCAGGCCCGTGGACTGAAGAAGCAGGTTGTCAGGCTTGTGGTTTGAAGAGGCGGTTTGTCAGGCCCGTGGACTGAAGAAACAAGTTGCCAGACCTGTAAGCAACTCTCTCCAGGTGAAAGAGGTTGTTGGGGAAGTGATTTCCCCAGAGGGAGCCCAACGACAACTATAGTGCTTTGAGAATTCTTGTCCAACCTGTTGCTAAAGCCCTGGAAGGGAAGTTGGGCAGTCGAAGCACTATTGAGCAGAGAAGGGGCACACTTCCTGGGGTGGGACATACATGTGGAGAATGAGAGGTTGTAGGCTGTTAGTGCGAGTTGGCTCATGGGACGAAATCCTTCCCGTTAATTGTGCAACTTCCAGTTGTCTCAGCCTAGCTTGGGAATCCCTTTACCTGGATGGAGTTTAGTCCTAGCTCGGGTGTGACCCACTGTTGAGAGTGATGAGAAGCGTGGTCTAAGGCTAGGAGGTTCATGGAAGGTCTGCACACAGTCGATGGTCTTCTATAAAAAAATAAGTATCAATTATGTGTTCATTTGCATGCTTTGTATTTGTACATATCTTATATTTATGAGTTTTGCCTGTATATGTTGTATGTATAGGCTTAGTGTTATTTCCACATTAATATGTGTATTAGCAGAATGTAATTGTCTATTAAGTTTTCTATGTATGAAGTTCCGCAAGATTTTCTATGTGCCATAGCCCAATGAGACTATGGTTGGGTATGTACATTTTTTAATATAAAAAACATGAGAAGTTCTCAATGTGGCAGTCCCCGCCCTGGGAGGCCCGGGGTGTGCTACAAGTTTGGTTTCAGAACTTAGAAAGAGTGTTTTACGGAGTATCATGGCCCAACCTGGGTGGCTGGGGATATTACAATATGGTATCAGAGCTTCAGTTTTCAACACTGAACCTGGATGGGTCCTGTAAGTGGAAATTGAAGTAAAAGTTTCAGAGGGAATTGTTGTCGAAATGGACAAAATTGGAGTTTCAGAATGTCCATGAGTGCCAAGAGGGCGCTGAGAGCACCTTAACTATGTCTGAAAGCTCAGAAGGTGTAGCGGTTCGAGAAAGCCAACAAAGGAAAGAAACCACAATAACCGTGGTTTTGGGGCCACAAAGTTAAGATTTGGGGTCGTTGGATCTATTCAGGGGAAGATAATTCCCTCACCACCGTCAGATCTGGAGAAGTAGTGTGGTTTTTAATCCCTCAAGTCCTTCGGACTTTGTTGCTTCGACAAATTTTAATTCTTTGATGAAAAGGAGGTAAAATCCCTGAAGCTCAAAAGTTCCAGAGTGGATCTACGTCGTATATAATTGGGAGAAGTACTTGACCGTTGGATTTGGCCAAGGACATATCTGAGTTGTTAGATCAAGCAAAAATTAGGAGGTGAGGTGGAGTGGTGAAGATCAGATCCCAACCATCAGATCTGTGCATGAGTGAATGTGAACTGTAGATCTCACGACAGTTCGAAGGTTCGACACTATGGGAGAAGCGAGTCCTTAAGCTGCCAGAAGGCAAATCTCTCGAAGTCCTGAACTCCGGAGCTAATCTAGACCATTTGTGTTTGAGAACACATGTCCACATATTAGAAAGTATTCGGGAATTTGACGTTTGAGAGATTTGGGATGTAGTGAAGTACCGAAGTCCCGAAGTGGTTCTACACTGTAGATCGTTTGGGAGAAGGCGAACCGTTGGATTCCCCAAGTGGTTCGACAGTTCATCACTTTGGGGAAATATGTTTATGGTTGCGAGGAAGAAAGAGTTCCCCAAAGTTCCGAAGTCCGGAACCAATTCAGACTGTCCTTTAATCAGAGACACGTGTTCGCATATTAGCTTGTTCAGAAGTTCAGTGTTCAGGTATTTTGACATGCTCTGACATAGAAAGTTTCGAAGTCCCGTAGCCTCGAAGCTCTGGGAAACAACTGTTTGAAAATTCATCATTTGGGAGTTAAAAAGTATGTGGGTGTAGAATCTT
Organism: Picea engelmannii; assembly: GCA_009831015.1. Classification (NCBI taxonomy): domain Eukaryota; kingdom Viridiplantae; phylum Streptophyta; class Pinopsida; order Pinales; family Pinaceae; genus Picea; species Picea engelmannii. Next base: position 48,443 of record ML819235.1, read on the forward strand.
CTAAATCCCAAAGTGCCCCAGTTCTGAAATGTCGGAATGATGTGGCATGATGGCATCACCTAGAGTGACATGGACCTGTTCAGAAGTTCGAAAGTTCGAAAGTTCGAGAGTTTTGAAAGATGTTGTGGAAGAAACTTCCAAAGCCCGAAGTTCTGAAGTCCCGAAGTTCTAAAGTCACGAAGCATCAGAGTGACATGGCCTGCTAACGTTACCTAGGGTGACATGGACACACTTGATGCTTTCCATGTGTCATCGTGTTCCATGCTTTTCAAAGACCATTTGTGCCAGTTAGTATAAGTCCACGTGTCACCCGTCAGATAGGGCCACGTTTCTGCTCCCTATTTTTTGCAACATAACACCCCTTGGTGTGTGGTTGTTGACGAAGACTTCGGGATTGCCAATTCGACGTTTGGGGAAATGTGTGTATGTTGACAAGAGAAATCTGAATTGTGAAGCTCTGGAGATATTCTCCAAGAAATTCTCCAGTTCGACGTTCGGAGGGAATGATGTGGGGAGTTGGCAGAACTCCCGAAGCTTGAAGTTCCGAAGTCCCGAATCTCTGAAGTAGCGGAGCCCCGAAGCTCCGAAGAGGTATTGTGCAAGGATTCGCTAGTTCAACGTTCGAGAGAAACAAGGTATGATGTAGTAAGAACCTCTGAAGCCTGAAGTTCTGGAGCCTCGAAGTCCCAAAGCTCTGGATAAGCACACATCAACTAAGCGCTTGGTCATAGCCCTTGGTCCTATGCGACTTCAGTCGAAATAAAAGGGGCTAATGCCCAGATTGATGCTTTCAAAGACATAAGGGGGCTAGAAGAAAGAACATGCGGGGTTCTAAGCTGTACAGACCTATGCCTAAAGATGTAAAGAAGCCCTATGTACTTTATGAGAGGATCCAACACGGGTCCAAGAGCCAATTCAGCTCTGAAGAAGAAGAACAATTGTACATAGATTACCTTCCAGGCAAGACAATTTTAAAATATTCATAACTTCCTGCTCAAAACTCAAAATTGAGCAAGGGAGCAGTTATTGGAAATATCTTGGATAGTAGAACATAACTGTTCACCTAGAATATTGAGCTAAACAGTGAATTTCTCAGAAAATCAGAAGAAATAAGTCAGATGTATTATTGAACTAGAATGGTTTACATTTTTCATGAAATTTTTAAGTTAGTTAGCTTGACAAAGTTTTGTTGGCTGCACATTTTGCAGAGTTAACAACAACTAGATCAGACCCAGATCAACACATAGTGCAGAAGGATGGAAGAGACACAGGGGGCTCACAGTTAGGAAGATGATATTAGATGAATGGATTTCCATTTGGGTATTGAAGGAACAAACTCCAATGGACATGGAGAGGGAAAGGATGAAAACTTGAATATGGAAGAAACCATTAGAAATTTGTAGAAAGATGTCCAAAGCCACAAGGTTGATAATGAAAGGCTTATGAAAGCCAAGGAGCAACATGAAGTTAATGCAGAGCCTGGATAGAATTGAAAAGAAATTGGATAAGGAGAATGGCTCAAGCAAATCAGGAAGTCACAGGTCTCCTGATGAGAAAGGAAGATCAAGGAGTGCTAGCAGACATCACCATCGCTCTCTAAGGCATTCCAATAGGAGAGCGCCCGACAAGTCCAGTTCATCCCTTGTCAGGAAACATCAGAAGAGGTCTGGGGTGGATGAACTGTGAGGAGAAATGAACAAAATCAAACCTCCTACATTTGATGGTGAGCACAAGAATGATGAATATGTCGAGACATGGGTGCTAGGCATGAGAAAATCTTTTCAATTGTATAATTATTATTCTCATACAGAAGAAATAATTGATATCTACCAACTCAAAGGAAAGGCATCCGTGCGATGGGATCAACTTGTGCAGGTGCGATAGATCAAAGAGAAAAATGTTACTTGGAAGGAATTCAAGAAGTATTTTGAAAAGAAATACTTGACTAAGAGATACTATGACAAGAAAATGAAAAAAATATTTGAACTCAAGCTTGGAAGTATGACCATTAATGAGTATGAAAGAAGGTTTTTGGAACTGTTGAAGTATGTCTCCTTCATCAAGGATGAGACCGTTAAGATTCAAAGGTATCTGAGGGGGCTGCCATCTTTCATCAGTGACAAGATTCAATATGATGATCCGAAGACATTGGAAGAGACCATAAGGCAAGCTAAATGCCTATATGATCAACAAAAAGGAAAGACAAATTTTCAAAAAGCTTGGAAAGACAAGAAGAAGTTCAAGATGGAACATAGGAAGAAGGGGAATAAGCCACCTTTCTTTAGAAATAGTCCTTAAGGACAACCAGCTTCTAGAGAGCCCAAAGTGATTGAGACAAGTGGGAAAAGGCCAAGGCAACCACCCATTGAATGTTGGGGTTGTAAAGGAGATCATTTGTATAGATATTGTCCTCACATAAGTGACAAAGTGAGAGTTGTTCACAATGTACAACAAGTCGAAACAGTGGAGGACATGGGCTGAAATGTACCAAGGATCTATGCAGCCCCAGACAACAAGCAAGCATAATTTCAATCACACAAGATTGAAATGGAAGGTATGATCAATAATCAAACCATTGCAATTTTAATTGATTCAAGAGCCAGTCATAATTATGTAGATCCTAAGGTGGTGGAAAGATTGCATTTGCCAAGAAGCAAGCATGGGAAATCTTGGTTGGTGCAACTGGCTACCAGAGCCAAGAGAAAAGTTAATGAGTTGGTTAAGTCATGTCCAGTGGGCATGAATGGGCTGAGCACCAAGGCATATTTGAACATCTTTCCTTTAGGTTCCTATGACTGTCTAATTGGGATGGATTGGTTGGACCAACACCATGTTGTATTAGATTGTCATAACAAGGCATTTACTTGTCTAGATGAGGAAGGGAACCTAAGGACAGTCCAAGTAATTCCCAGGGCAGTAGGTATCAAAGAAATCTTAGGAATGCAACTGAAGAAGTGTTACATAAAGGGTTGTCAAATGTTTGAAGCCTATATGGAGGAAACACCTAAGGATAAGGCGTCAAATATTGAATATTATGTTGTCTTAAAGGAGTTTGAGGATGTGTTTAAATAAATACCAGGATTACCTCCTAAAAGAGACATTGATTTTTCCATAAATCTGATGCTTGGAGCAACTCCAGTATCCAAGACTCCTTACAGGACAAGTACACCAGAACTAAAGGAGTTGCAAATGCAGCTTGAAGAGCTTCTGAAGAAGGGATACATAAGCCCAAGTGTGTCACCTTGGGGTGCCCTAGTTGTATTTGTGAAGAAGAAGGATGGGATATTGAGACTGTGTATTGACTTCAGACAGTTGAACAAAGTAATTGTAAAGAATAAGTATCCTTTGCTAAGGATTGATGATCTCTTTGATCAATTGAAGAACTCAAAAATATTCTCAAAGATTGATCTCATATCAGGTTATCATCAGGTAAGAATTAAAAATGAATACATCAACAAGACTGCTATCAGAACAAGGTATGGGCATTATGAGTTCACAGTGGTGCCATTTGGGTTATCAAATGCACCAATTGTCTTCATGTGTTTAATTAATGGTGCCTTCAGAGAGTACTTAGATAAGTTTTTCATTGTCTTTTTGGATGACATCCTTATATATTCCAAGTCGGAAGAGGAACATGAGCAACACTTGAAGATGGTACTACAAGTGTTAAGAGAGCATCAATTGTATGCCAACTTGAGCAAGTGCTCATTTTATCAGAACCAAATTCATTATTTGGGGCATATCATATATGAGGAAGGGATCATAGTGGATCCTAAAAAGATTGAGGCCATTAAAGGATGGTCAATGCCTAGGAATGTGACAAAAGTCAAATCCTTCATGAGTCTCGGTGGCTACTACAAAAGATTTATTGTAGGATTCTCAAAGATTGCACACCCAATTACTTCCTTGCAAAAGAAGGGAGTGAAGTTCCAATGGCCACTGGAGTGTGGAAAGAGCTTCCAACACTTGAAGCAATTATTAACCAGTCCTCCAATTCTAAGGATTGCAGATCCAAATGAAGACTTCATTGTATGTACAAACACATGTAAAGAAGGACTTGGTGGAATCCTTAGTCAGAATGGATATGTTGTATGTTATGAATCAAGGAAGTTGAAGGAGCATGAAAGACACTATGCCACTCATGATTTGGAGTTGGCAGCCATAATGGATGCCTTGCAGAAGTGGAGACACTACCTCATGGGAAAAAGGTTTGAGCTGAGGATAGACCATAATGGTTTGAAATATTTATTTGATTAGCCAACTTTAAATGCCAGGCAAAGTAGACGGTTGGAATTTCTCAGTGAGTATGACTTTGATATAAAGCATATCAAAGGGAAAGAGAACAAGGTGGTTGATGCACTTAGCAGGAGAGTGCATGAGTTTCATGCTACAACCATCAACATATGTCAATCTTATTTGAAGGGAAGAATCTCAGAGGCTACAAAATCATATTTGCATTAAATGGAATTAGTGGAAAAATTACAACAAGATAATTTGCAGCAGAAAATTGAAGATTACAAGCTGGGAATTGATGAAATTCTCATGTATAGAAACAATATTTATGTACCCAATTCTCAGAAATTGAAAATTTTGATGCCGATGGAAATGCATGATGTGCCTTATGCTGGGCACCAAGGGTATCAAAAAACTATTGCAGCTGTCAAGAGCGAATATTATTGGCCAAACATGAAGAAAGAAATTGTTGAGTACATTGCCAAATGTTGGGAGTGTCAAAAGGTCAAGGCTAAGCATAGGCACCCAACTAGTTTGTTGCAACCATTGCCCATTATTGAGTGGAAGTGGGAAGTAGTGACAATGGATTTCATCACCAAGCTACCCAGAACAAACAAGCAACATGATTCTATCATGGTAGTGGTGGACAAACTTACTAAAGCTGCCCATTTCATTCTAGTGAAGCTCACTCACAAGGCAACTGACATTGCTAATATTCATATGAGGGAAGTAGCTCAATTGCATGGTATACCCAAGACAATTGTGTTTGAAAAAGACCCAAAGTTTACCTCAAAGTTATGGAAAGATTTATTTAAAGGATTTGGAACAAATCTGAATTTTAGCACAACTTATCATCCAGAATCTGATGGGCAAACAAAGAGGGTGAACCAAGTGATTGAAGATATGTTGAGGTTGTATGTGGTGGATAAACCATCAAAATGGGAAGACTATCCACACTTGATAGAATTTGCTTACAGTAATGGGTACCAAACATCTCTGAAGATGAGCCCATTCGAGGCACTTTATGGCAGAAAGTGCAACACACTTATAAGCTGGGACAACCCAACAAATAGAGCAGTGGTTGGGCCAAAGTTGCTCAGGAAAATGGAAGAGCAGAAGTAAAAAATAAAGAATAATTTAAAGGCTGCTCAAGACAGGAAGAAAAGTTGTGCTGATAAGGGCATAATTCACAGGGAATTCTACGTAGGTGATCATGTATTCCCGAAAGTGAAGGCCAATAAAAGTTCCCTGAAATTGGGAAATTGTTCCAAGTTGAACGCTCGTTATTGTGGTCCGTTTGAAATCCTAGAAATGATTGGGAATGTAGCTTATATGCTTGCATTAACTGCATCTATGTCTATTCATAATGTATTCCATGTATCATTGCTCAAGAAATATATACCTGATGCTAATCACATTATTGATTGGAATGTGATTCAGGTGGAGCAAGAAGGCGCTTTTCAAGTGCACCTGGTGTGCATACTGGATCAGAAGATCAAGCAACTCCAGAATCAAGCCATAGGTCTAGTAAAGGTCCAATGGACCTGGTACAGTCCTAAGGATGCAACGTGGGAGCATGAAGATGCTATGCAAGCATAATACCTGCATCTTTTTGAAGATTTTTGAAAATCATGAATGCAATATGTAAATAAGTTGCACTAAGTATAGTGTAAAATTAAGGGGAGGGGATTGTAATACCCCAAGGGCGAGTCGTAGCTGAATTGTAAACATGTTTTATAGGTTGGCGAGCCAAGTGATTATAAGCTAAAATGCTTATGTGATGATTAGGCCAGAGCCTAGATGCTAAAGGCCAGTGAGCCTATTTTTGTATATGTAACCACTCATATCATTAATATAATTCATCACTACGTATAGATCGACCACGATAAAAGAGTACGGGGGACTAAGCTCCACTAGGAAGGGAAAGGGAGGGATAAGAGCCTAAGAAAGGGGATAAACTAGAGGGCTTATCTCCAAAGGAATATTATATTATTATTTCCTAAAGACTATGGTGAGGATAATTGCTTTATCCTAAGTCTCATGGAAGAGGTAATGAATCCCAAGTGGAGAGAAATGAGCTCCAAGAGAGCCATGTTTCAATCATGGCGCATGCAAATATAGGTGGGGGAAAATAGTTTGTTTTTACATCTTTCCCCATTCACTCACGCACGGAGACATCCCCTCCATCGTCGACCCATGAAACTTGCATGCACCTCTGGAACCAACAGGCACCTTGAGCTATCCCGTACTTTTCCTATGAAGCACAACGCACCTGTACTTTTCCTGAGCTCGTACCGTGCCTTAACAGTTTTTTGTTGCTGCCATCATATGTTCTATACCCGAGCTTTGTTGTTTCCATCACCCTTACATAATTGACTAAGGAGTTAGACTAAGAAGCAGGTTGTCAGGCCCGTGGTTTGAAGAGGTGGGTTGTCAGGCCCATGGACTGAAGAAGCAGGTTGTCAGGCCTGTAAGCAACTCTCTCCAGGTGAGAGAGGTTGTTGGGGAAGTGATTTTCCCTGAGGGAGCCCAACGACAACTATAGTGCTTTGAGAATTATTACCCGACCTGTTGCTGAAGCCCTGGAAGGGAAGTGGAGTAACCGAAGGACTGCTGAGCAGAGAAGGGGCACACTTCCTGGGGTGGGATAGACATGTGGGGAATGAGAGGTTGTAGGCTATTAGTGTGAGTTGGCTCTTGGGACAAAATCCTTCCCGTTGACTGTGCAACTTCCAGTTGTCTCAACCTAGCCTAGGAATCCCTTTACCCGGGTGGAGTTTAGTCCCAGCTCGGGGGTGACCCATTGTCGAGAATGATGACCAGCATGGTCTAAGGCTGGGAGGTTTGTGAAAGGTCTGAAAGTAGTTGGTGGTCTTCTATAAAAAGATAAGTATCATTTATGTGTTCATTTGCATGTTGTGTATCTGTACATGTCTTATATTATAAGTTTTGCATGTATATGTTGTATGTATAGCCTTATTGTTATTTCTGCATTAATCTGTGTATTAGCATAATGTAATTGTCTGTTAAGTTTTATATGTATGAAATTCCACAAGAGTTTCTCTGTTCCATAGCCCAACGGGACTATGGATGGGTATGCACATTTTTGAATATCAGAAACATGAGAAGTTCTCAATGTGGCAGTCCTTGGCTTGGGAGGCCCAGGGTGTGCTACAAGTTTGGTTTCAGAACTTAGAAAGAGTGTTTTACGGAGTAGCATGGCCCGACCTGGGTGGTTGGGGATGTTCCAAAAAGTGTGGTTGTATTTCCACTCACCTATTGTATTGGAACATGCTGAGATGTTTTGTGTATTGGTCAAGGGCTTATGCAGTATCTCTAGACCCCATGTGGTAGGTCATGGCGCATCCTTTTGGTCCCCATTTCAAAACAAGAATTGTTTTATGGCTACGGTCGACTGCCCCTTGGTGTTGGTAACTCCTCATCATGTTAGTCATTTATCATCTAGGTTGGTATGCAACATATTTGGGTGGATCTAATAGGGCACGTGATCTAGGGGAACTACTAGTCTCTCTTATGCCTTCACATATGATATAAAAGTGTTTCTCTTTGTAAAGGTTGTCACATCTATGAATAACACACTTATTTGATGCCTAAGCATGGTTCCTTGTCCTATGTATTCATCACACTTTGGCCATATACTATCAAAGATGATTCCGCAAATGCTCACCCAATTTCTCATTTCCCAAGGTAGTCTCACAATTCTTGAGGTAATACACATATCCCAAGGCACTGGTCACATTCTCCGAGGCATATTTTGGTAATATATGCATGCATGGACATCCTCTACACATGCCATGTTGAATATTTCAAAGAGCCCTCCTATTTCATCAATTTTGGGCATCTTATCACTTGATTAGAGGGTTGGCCCACTCTTTTGGATGTCATACTAGCATTTGGGGTTTTATGACCCATTTTTTGACTTGGAGGGTCACTTCCACCCTTCATGGAGGTGCCTTGACACTAGATATGGGAATGGTCATGCCTCATAGATATATTTGAAGGTTTTATGAGCACTATTTGAGGGGCCATCCACTCTTTGAGATCTTTCTTACTCCTTCCATGAGTCTGTTCCACATTATGAGGCTAGACATTGGGCTTTTGCTTGTTTGGGATGCCTCTACACCATAATTTTGTTGGGTGGCGACAACACACACCTTGCAGTTACATTCGTTTGGTTGGAGGTTTCTTAATCGTTTGGATTTCTATATGTTTGGAAACGCTTGAGATCTTTCTTGTTTAAATGTAGAAGTACATGATGAGCTTCTTGAGACTTGTATTCGTTTCTCCACTGGTTTGGTTGAGCAATAAAGGATATCATTGCCCCCTTTTTGTTCGTATCTATTGTGTGATGTGTTATCTTCTCTATTCTCTTTGTTCATTGATTTAGTTTTGCAATTCGAGATCCCAACAAGTGTTGTTAGAGCTAAGAAAGAAAGCACGCCAATTTTTTTCCTTGTGTGAGAGTTTGGAGAAGAATTGATTTGTTGCTCGCACGTTGAGGAGAAAAAGGGTCTAATTGCCACAAAGTTCATTGGTAGTTGTTCTGAAGAGAACTTGTGTGGACGTTCAGGAGCTGGTGTAGCGACAGTTGCAAGAGGCAGAGCTGGTACACAGAGGAGAGTGTAATCAAGATGCATGCTATAGCAGTTTATTGTCGTGGTTGTGGTGGTCTTAGAGGATGCACACAAAGTGTTTGACATAATTCCTAAATGATATAGAATGAGTTGCCTAAGGAGGCAGATTTAGATCTAGCAGTGATGGTGGCAAGTCAAGCATGGAAGCAAAGTGTCGATGGGCTCACTCAGATTTGAAGCAATGGTGGCTAGTGGTCGGTCCATAGAAAGGTGGGAGGTTTCAAATGAAAATTTCGAGGTGGAGTTCACACTTTTTCTTTTACTTTTATATGTAAATGGGCATACGACCGTAAGACCTAGTTAGTCATGCATACTTTGGGTTTGAAATTTCACCGATAAAGTCCAGACTTAGACCTAGGTGAAAGTGGGGAGTAAGCAGTACCCTGACTTTGATGGAGGTTTGGATAGATTTGGGCATGAGAAACCCCAAGTCAAGGGGGGAATGTTAGATCAACAATTATGGTTTTGGGCACATGGTTATGGTAGCCCATGTTTTTTTAGAGCCCATGGAGCGCATACTCCATTGAAATTAGCCTCAAGGTGAGAGGTGAAGGCTCACTTGGCTGGACTGGTCAGATCTCGTCTAGGAAGTATATATTTGTTGGTTATAGTGATGGAGATAAGTGATCTAGGATGATCTTGGTGTCCACCCACCTATTCCAAATGGCTCAAAACAATGTTTTGTCAATTTACCATTTTTACCATTTTTTTCGGGTCCCAAACTTCTGGGGCCATTTTGAGGGCCTAAACGAAGATTTTCATGATTGGGCACCTCAATGACCACCAAAGGCTTTGATTGAGCTCCCAAAATGAATCTCCTCATCGATACCTTTCCAATGAGCTATGTGTTCCCTAAACGAAGATCGTATGCAAAAGTTATGACCTCGGGAAGATGATGTACTAACTTACCCCAACGGGGCCCACATGACTTTTGGCGCTTCATCTCCTAGGTTTATATTTTTGGATGTCTATGGTTTTGGTATTCATGTTTATTGTAAAAAGGCCTTCAGAGACTCATTGTACTCATCTTCTTGCAAATGAGCGTAGCCATCACATATCTTCTCAGAGATAAGTTGCCACCATTCTAGCAAGCTTGTTTTCAGTCTGCATTTTACAGTTTCAACATATTTCTTATTTAATAGAAGTCAAGTTTTATTATATCTCTGTTATTATTCACTGTATATCTATGTTAATATTATAAATATGTGTTTTCATTTTATTCCACTCATTAATCCAGACCAGTGGTATCATAACGATCTTCTCCTTGTCGGTTTTTTAGTGCATGTCCCCGACGCGGTCAGGGTATAGAGAGTTGGGTCTCGAGTTTTTTTTTCTCTTGAGGAAAACTGGTCTCACATTCCAAGGAAACTGTCTAAGGAAGGAGAAAATAAAGATGATAGGATAGGAGATCCTTTCAAAATGTTGCTCGAGGAGGCCCTCGAGCGACAGAGGAACGAGATGATGGACAAATTTGCACAAATCCTTCGACGACTGCCGACAAGCAACACATCCACCTCAAGCGGAGGCACCGCCCCCTTCAAGGTACAAATCAATTTTGATATTCCTATATTTGAAGGTCAAATAGATGCGGAGGTCGTAGATAAATGGTTAAACCTTCTAGAAAGGTATTTTTTTGTCCACAACTTTTTCGATAGAGGAAATATTACATTTCCGATCCTCAAGGTTGTCCCCCATGTCAAATATTGGTGGGAGACTTTCTATGAGAAAAAGGAAATAGAGGGATCCACATTATTTGTAGTTGCACCCACTTGGGGTTCGTTCAGGGATGTTATAAAGGAACAATAATACCATGTTGGAAGTTATGACGACTTGTATACAACATGGACCACATTGCAACAAGAAAGAGACCAAACAGTGCCAGAGTTCACCAGTTCCTCCCATATCTTCCGCACCAAGCTGTGTATCAAATATTCTGAGTAACATTTGGTGCTCAAGTATCGTGACCATTTGAATAGATACATCCAGACATAAATGGAGTTTTTGGGCATCTCATCCTTGGGCGTGGATTATCGATACATCATCAAAATCAAGCAAAATCTTAAACAAAAGATGGGGAAATTTGGGTCTGAGAACCCCTCACAGCAGAAGCAAGCAAGAGAAACCCCAACTCGCAGAACAAAGGATAGAGAAAATATGGATAACCTCGGGACTACTAGTCTAAGCCACAAGCAAACAGGGACAATGGAAAGATGAAGAAAGATACCGGGAAGTGGTTGGACTTCCATAAGAACCCCTGGCATAACACTGTTGATTGTTGCTCAAAGGAGTCAATGGTGGCTGAGGTGAAAGTCTCTAAATAAACTGCAGGTTCTGACTTTGAGTCAGAACGAGAAAATGGGAGATGAATCACTGATGCGGAACCCAATGCCATTGTTGCTACCACCAAGATCCATCCCGATGAACCTGACGAGCTAGAGGAAGGCGAGTGCCTCTTTCATTCATAGATGTGGGTGAAAGGTACTCCACTACACTTCATCGTTGATAGCGGTAGCCAGAAGAACATCATCTCAGTAGAGGTCGTCAAGCGGATAGCCTTGTAGACAACGCCACACCCACATCCCTACACCATTGGATGGCTTCGCCAAGGAAACGATCTTTGTGTCAACCAACAATGTCGCCTGTTGTACGACATCAAGCCATTCAAAGATGAGGTATTGTGTGATGTTTCTCCCCTTGAAGTTTGTGATGTTCTTTTGGGCCAATCTTATTTATGGAAACATCATGTTGTATATGAGTCTAGGCCTCACATTGTTATTATTACTTTGAACAGGAAATTGTTCAGGACAACCGAGTTAGTACCACCCAGTGTTATTTCCTTGATCTTTGCCAAGCAATGCAGGAAGGTCGTTTCTTAGACCGGGAAGTTTGTCTTCTTTTTTATTGGCTCTCAGAGTGAGCGAAAGGTTGCAACCACATCCATGGACTCCGTGGTCGACCTCTCCATGCAACAGAAGCAAGTGGATAAGGTCATGGAAGAATACATAGACATCTTCTCATCATTGACTGAGGTACCTCTGCACTGTCAGGTCAAGCATCCCATCGATTTGACCCCCGACGCACCACTACGCAATGGGCCAGTCTATCGTCACTCTATGTTAGAAAATGAAAATATTAAGCATCAGATCCAAGAACTACTCCATAAGGGGCACATTTGACCCAACTCATCAACTTGTGGAAACCCAATTGTGTTGGTGTAGAATAAAGATGGGGCCTAGCGACTCTACATTGATTATCGGGCCCTACATAAAATAACAGTCAAGAACCGATACCTGATTCCTCAAATCAAATATATCCTTAATCAACTCATGGGGGCCAAATACTTCAGTAAGATTGATCCGAAGTTTGGTTACCATTAGGTCCCAATAGAGTAGACAGATGCATGGAAGACTGCCTTCAAGTCAAAATAAGGTCTTTTTGAATGGTTGGTCATGCCCTTTTGTTTGAAAAATGCCCCAACAAATTTCATGTGGATGATGGTCGACATCATGTGGCCTTTCACTAATTCTTTTGTAGTGGTGTATCTTGATGACATCCTCATCTACAACAAGACTTGGACGAAACACTTGCATCATATTCAACAGGTTTTACACACTCTGTGACAACACAAGCTATATGCCAACTTGGAAAAATTCTCCTTCAGCATGGACAGGGTCTAGTACCTAGGCTACATTGTTGATGCGCATGGTGTGCATGTGGATCCAACCAAGATCCAAGTCATCCATGAATATCCAACCCAACCACATCCACTGAGCTTCAAAGCTTCTTAGGGCTTGCCAATTTCTATCGTAGGTTCGTGTTGGGAGTCCCTCATATTGCATGGGCCGTCAGCCAAGTAATTAGGGGTGGTAGAAAAAAAAAATTGTGTGGGGCCATTCCCAACAACAAGCATTCGATGATATGAAGCAACACTTATGCTCAGCTGTGGTGCTTTCATTACCTAACCTGGAACAACCCTTTGAGATCGAGACAGATGATCCATACTCTGTTCTGGGTGCAGTCCTCACTTAGCACGATCACCTTGTGACCTATCATAGTGAGACACTATCAGATGTCATCCATAAGTACCCCACTTACGACAAAGAAATGTACTGCATTGTGCAAGCCTGCCGCAAGTGGAGGAATTACATTCTCTGGAAGGAGACAATCATCCACACTAATCATAAGCTGCTAAAGTTCATGCAGACACAAGGAAAAATATAGAATGACCGCCATCAGAAGTGGTCCACTTATTTATAGCAATTCCACCTTAACATCTAGTATAAAACAAGGAGTACCAACCGAGTGATTGATTTCCTCAACCGACCTCTAGTCGCGACACTCACCATAGTACTAGACTCTCACGGCCACGAGACTTCCAGATGAACCCACCTCTATGTGACAAATCCTGACTTCGCCAACACCTACCAGATGTTGGGTGAAAACACATCTGTCACTAATTTCCATCTTCAAGATGCGTTGTTGTGCCATCTGGGCCATCTCTGCGTTCCATCAAGCATGCGAGCGAAGATGATTTAGGAAACCCACTACAATCGGGTGGCAGGACACTTCGATGTGGGAAAGATAGTGATAGTGTTGTAGTGACATTCTACTGGCTAAAACTTTGACAAGATGTTAGCAAGTATATCTGGTCCTGCACTATCTACACTGATGTTAAACCGACCACTGAGAAACAAGGCCTATAAAGTCATCTTCCTACTCCTAATAGGCCCTGGGAATCCCTCTCAATGGACTACATGTCGGGTCTTCCGTCCACCGAGTGGAGAAATGACTGTGTTTTTGTGGTTGTGGATTGCTTTTCCAAGATGGCGATTTTGATCGCCTGCAAGAAGAGCATCACAGTGGAGGCCACTGCCAAGATCTTCTTTGAATGAGTGTGGGTACACTTTGGGATCCCAATTTTTTTTATCTCAGATTAGGACAACCAGTTCCTTAGCACATTCTGGCCGAGCCTCTCATCACTACTAGACTCCAAGCTCACCAAATCGACTGCCTTCCAGCCCCAGACGGATGGCCAAGCTGAGATTGTAGACCGAATGATCATGCATGTCCTACACATGTACAGTTCCAAGTACCCCCACACATGGGATGAGAGTCTTTGCTATGTTCATCACAACTACAACAAATCCTTGCATAACTCAACAAACCACAACCCCTTTCAGGTGGGGTTGGGATTTCAACCATTAGGTCCCATGGATGTTGCACTACCCCTTGCGGCCACCAAGGCATACTCATTGCATGCTCCAACCGAAGCTGACAAAGCCACCTGGTTCATTGAGATGATCCAACACATCCACCTACATGTTCAAGATATTTTACAGAAGTTCAGTGCCAAGTACAAGCAATGCCATGATCAACACCGGGTGCCACACCAGTTTTAGGTGAGAGACAAAGTTTGGTTCCACTTGCAGAAAGAACGCCTTACATGGCCTCATCTAAAGCTTCTTCCCCTCTGTTATGGACCTTACACCATCACCAAGGCTATGTGTGATAATTATTTTGAGCTCTACATTCCCCCCTTCCAGGGCTTGCACTCATTGTTCAATGTGGACCTCCTTCAACCCTATTTTCCACTATTATTGGACACCTCAAAGATAGTGGAACACTTGACACGAACATATCTCAACCCTGACTACTTGGAACATCATCCACTGATCATATCATGGAAACACAGGTCAAGGGCACTCGCTAGCAGAGGATCCAACTTTATCAGGTTGTCAAAGCAGGGCAACTCCTGCACTAAGGAAAGTGGCTTAGCCGGGGCCAAATTCAAGAGAAATTTTCTCGTATGATGGGGGAACTCAATGCAATGAACACCATTGCTTCCTAAGGGGGAGGATTGATCTAGGAGGATCTTGGTGGCCACTCACCTATTCTAACTGGCTCAAAACAGTCTTTTGGGAATTTATTATTTTCAATAGTTTTTTGGGTCCAAAACTTCCAGGGCCATTTTTACAGCTTAAACGATGTTTTTTCACGATCGAGAACCTCAACGATATCAAATGGCTCTCACTGAGTCCCCAAAATGAATTTCCTTGTCAATACCTTTCCAACGAGCTATCATGCGCCTTAAATGGAGATTGTATGCAAAAGTTACGACCCCAGGAAGTTGATGTACTAACTTACCGCAACGAGGACCACATGACTTTTAGAGCTTCATTTCCTAGGGTTAGAATTTTGGATGTCTAGGGTTTTGGAATTCATGTTTATTGTAAAAATACATTCATAGCCTCATTGTACTCATCTTCTTGTGAATGATTTTAGTCGTCACATCTCTTCTCAGAGATAAGCTGCCACCATTCTAGCAAGCTTGTTTTCAGTTTGCATTTTACAGTTTCAACATATTTCTTATTTAATAGAAGTCAAGTTTTATTGTATCTTTGTTGATATTCACTATCTCTCTATGTTAATATTATAAATCCATGTTTTCATTTCGTTCCGCTCATAAATTCGGATCAGTGGTATCAGACCGGTCAACTCCGTGTTGTTTTTTTAGTGCATGTCCCCGACAGGGTCATGGTATAGAGAGTTGGGTCTCGAGCTTGTTTCTCTTGAGGAAAAATACTCTTGCACGCCCAAGAAAACGTCCATGGGGGGCGAAAACAAAGATGATAGGACATGAGATCCTTTCAAAATGTTGCTTGAGGAGGCCCTCGAGCGATAGAGGAATGAGATGATGGAGAGCTTTGCACAAATCCTTCGATGACTGTCGACAAGTGATGCATTCACCTCAAGCGGAGGTGCCGCCCTATTCAAGGTACATATCAATTTTGATATTCCTATATTCGAAGGTCAAATATATGTGGAGGCCATAGATAAAAGGTTAAACCTTTTAGAAGGCTATTTTCTGTCCACAACTTTTTCGATAGAGAAAAGATTACATTTGTGCTCCTCAAGGCCGTCCCCCATGTCAAATATTGGTGGGAGACATTCTATGAGAAAAAGGAAATAGAGGGATCCACATTATTTGCAGTTGCACCCACTTAGGGTTCCTTCAAGGATGCTATTAAGGAACAATATTACCATGTTGGAAGTTATGATGACTTGTATACAAGATGGACCACACTGTGGCAAGAAATAGACCAAACAGTGCCAGAGTTCACCAATGCCTTCAATACCTTGCACACCAAGTTGGGTATCAAATATCAGGAGTGACATCTGGTGCTCAAGTACCACGTTGGTATGCATAGATACATCCAGACATAAATGAATTTTTTGGACATCTCATACTTGGGAGCGGACTATCGATATGTCGTCAAAATCGAGCAGAAGCTTAAACAAAAGATGCGACATTTTGGTCTGGGAACCCCTCACAGCAGAAGCAGGCAAGGGAAGCCCCAACCCACAGAATAAAAGACAAATCAAATATGGGAAACCTCGGGACAACCAATATAAGCTGCAAGTAAGGAAGGACAATGAAAAGACGAAGAAAGATATCGAGAAGTGGTGCAGATTTCATAAGAGCCCTTGGTATAACAATATTGATTGTCACTCAAAGTAGTCATTAGTGGTTGAGGTGAAAGCCTCTAAATCAGATGCGGGTTCCAAATTTGAATTAGAACCAGAAAAAGGGATATGGACCATTGACGTGGAACCCAATACCACCGTTACTACCACCAAGATCCAACCCGATGAACCTGATGAGCTAGACGAAGGTGAGCGCCTATTTCATTCATAGATGTCAGTGAAAGGCACTCCACTGCACTTCATCATTGATAGTTGTAGATGGTAGAACCTCATCTTAGAAGAGGTCGTCAAGTGGCTAGCCTTGCAGAAAACACCACACCGGCAACCCTACACCATCGGAGGGCTCCGCCAAGGAAGTCATCTTCGCGTCAGCCAATATTGCCACATGTCATACGACATCAAGCCATTAAAAGATGATGTATTGTGTGATGTTTCTCCCCTTGAATTTTCTGATGTTCTTTTGGACCAAACTTATTTATGGAAACATCATGTTGTATATAAGTCTAGGCCACGTCGTATTATTATTACTTTGAACATGAAATTATATAGGATACTTGAGGTAGTCCCACCTAGTGTTATTTCCTTGATCTCTGCCAAGTAATGCAGTAAGGTCATTTCTCAGACCAGGAAGTTTGTCTTCTTTGTGATTTTCTCTTAGAGTGAACAAAAGGTTGCATCCACATCCATGGCCTCCGCGGCTGACCTCTCCACACAGTAGAATCAAGTGGATAAGGTCATGGAAGAATACAAAGACATCTTCTCATCGCCGACTGGGGTACCTCTACACTGTTAGGTCAAGCATCCCATCAATTTGACCCATGGTGCGCCACTACCCAATGGGCCAATCTATCATCGCTCTTTGTTAGAAAATGAGGAGATCAAGCGTCAGATCTAAGAACTTCTCCACAAGGGGCATATTCGACCCAAATCATGACCTTGTGGAAGCCCAATCGTATTGGCGTAGAAGAAAGATGGGACCTGGCGACTCTACATTGATTACCAGGTCCTAGAAAAAATCATAGTCAGGAACTGGTACCTAATTCTCGAATCGACGATCTCCTTGATCAACTCACGGGGGCCAAATACTTCAGTAAGATTGATATGAAGTCTGGCTACCATCAAATCCCAATAGAGAAGATAAATGTATGGAAGGTTGCCTTCAAGTCAAAAGAAGGTCTTTTTGAATGGTTGGTCATGCCCTTTGGTTTGACAAATTCCCCAACAACTTTCATGATGATGATAGACGATATCCTGCATACTTTCACTAATTCTTTTGTAGTGGTGTATCTAGATGACATCCTCATCTACAACAAGACTTAGGCGGAACACTTGCAGCATATTCAATAGGTTATGCACACTCTGCGACATCACAAGCTATATGCCAACTTGGAAAAATTCTCTTTTGTCATGGACATGATCAAGTACCTACTCTACATTGTTGATGCACATGGTGTGCATGTGGATCCAGCCAATATCTAAGTCATCCATGACCGGCTAGCCCTAGCCACGCTCACTGAGCTTCGAAGATTCTTAGGCCTTGCCAATTTCTATCATAGGTTCGTGTTGGGATTCTCCCATATTGCATGGGCTCTCAGCCAAGTAACCAGGGGTGGTGGTAAAGAAAAATTTGTGTGGGGCATGTCCCAAAAATAAGCGTTCGATTTTATGAAGCAATGTTTGTGCTCAACCCCAATGATTTCCTTACCTGACCTACAACAACCCTTTGAGATCGAGACAGATGCTTCAGACTATGTTGTGGGCACAGTCCTCACTCAACATGACCACCCCGTGGCTTATCATTGTGAGACACTATCATATGTCGTCCGTCAGTACCCCAATTATGACAAAGAAATGTACTCCATTGTGCAAGCTTGCCTCTACTGGAGGCATTACATTCTCGGGAAGGAGACAATCATCCAAATTGATCATAAGCCACTGCATTTGATGCCCATACAGACACAAGGAAAATTGTAGAATGACCACCATCAAAATTAGTCCACATATTTGCAACAGTTCCACCTCAACATCAAGTATAAAACAAAGAGTACCAACCAAGCAGTTGATTGCCTTAGCGGACCTCCAGTCGCGACACTTACCATGGTGCTAGACTCTTGCGATCACGAGACCTCTAGATGACCCCACCTCTATGCGACAGATACTGACTTCGCCAACACCTACCAGATGTTGGGCGCAAATGCAACTGTCACTAATTTCCATTTTCAGGACGAGTTGTTGTGCCATCTTGGCCATCTCTGTGTTCCATCAAGCAAGCAAACGAAGATGATTTGGGAATCCCACTACAGTCAGGTGGGAGGACACTTCGACGTGGAAAAGATAGTGGCAGTGCTGCAATGACATTTCTACTGGCCGAAACTTAGATAGGATGTAAGTAAGTATATCTGGTCTTGTATTGCCTGCACTATTTCCAAACTGACCACTAAGAAACAAGGCATGTACACTCATCTTCCTACTCCTGACAGGCCCTAGGAATCCATCTCAATGTACTACATGTCAGGCCTTTCTGTTCACCACGCAGGGAAATGACTGTGTTTTTGTGGTTGTGGATCACTTTTCAAAGATAGAGATTCTGGCTGTCTGCAAGAAGAGAATCACATCAGAGGCCATTTCCAAGCTCTTCTTTGAACGAGTGTGGGTGCACTTTGGGATCCCACAAACTATTATCTCATATCGGGAAAGTTGGTTCCTCAACACATTTTAGTCGAGCCTCTGGTCACTGCTGGACACCAAGTTCACCAAATCCACTAGCTTCCACCCCTAGAAGGATGGCCAAACTGAGGTCGTAAACAAGATGATCGTGCATGTCCTGCACATGTGCAATTCCAAGAACCCCGCACATGGGATGAGATTCTTCCCTATGTTCATCAAAACTACAAGAGATCCTTGCATAGCTCAACCGACCACAACCTCTTTCAGGTGGGGTTGGGACTTCAACCATTGGGTTCGATTGATGTTGCACTACCCCTTGCAGCCACCCAGGTAGACTCGTCGCATGCTCTAACCAAAGATGACAAAGCAACTCGGTTCATTGAGCATATCCAACACATCCGCCAACAAGTTTAGGATATTTACAGAAGTCCAATGCCAAGTAAAAGCAACGCCATGATCAACACCGGGTGCCACACCAGTTTTAGGTGGGAGACAAAATTTGGTTGCACTTGCAGAAAGAACACCTTACAGGGCCTCAACGGAATCTTCGTCCACTCTGTTATGGAACTTACACGATCACCAATGTTGTGGGTGACAATTATTTTGAGGTCAACATTCCCCCCTTCTTGGCTTGCACCCAGTGTTCAATGTGGACCTCCTTCGATCCTATTTTCCACCTTTATTAGACACCTTAGAGATAGAAAAACAATTGACACCAACAGAGCTCAACTCTAACTGCATGGAACATGCATCCACTGATTAGATCATGGACACACAAATCAAGGGCACTCGCCAGTAGAGGATCCAACTTTATCGGGTTGTCAAAGCAGGGCAACTCCTGCACCAAGGCAACTGGGTCACTCAGAGCCAAATTCAACAAAAAATTCCTCATTTGACGGGGGAACTCAACACAATGGAGACCATTGCTTCCTAAGGGGGGAGGATTGATCCAAAAGGATATTGGTGGCCACCCACCTATTCCAACTGGCTCAAAATAGTCTTTTGGCAATTTACTACTTTTAATAGTTTTTCGGGTTCCAAACTTTCGTGGCTATTTTGAGGGCCTTAACGATGTGTTTTCAATATCGAGCACCACAATGAAATTCAAAGGGTTTTATTGATCCCCCAAAATGAAACTCCTCGTCGATACCTTTCCAACAAGTTATCGTGCTCCCTAAACAAAGATCATATTCAAAAGTTACGATCCCGGGAAGTTGATGTATTAACTTACCCCAACAGGGCCCACATGACTTTTGGCACTTCATCTCATAGCGTTAGTTTTTTGGATGTTTAGGGTTTTGACATTCATGTTTATTGTAAAAAGGAATCTAGAGCCTCGTTGTACTCATAGTCTTATGAATGAGCGTAGCCGTCACATCTCTTCTCAGAGATACACTGCCACCATTCTAGTAAGCTTGTTTTCAGTCTGCATTTTACAGTTTCAACATATTTCTTATTTAATATAATCCAATTTTTACTGTATCTTTGTTATTATTCACTGCGTCTCTATGTTGATATTATACGTCTATGTTTTCATTTGGTTCTGCTCATAAATCCAGATCAATTAGGGATGTAGTTTGTGGGATTCTATTGCCCACAAAATCATCATTAATAGAGATATGTACATGTCACAATCGAGAGTAGTTCATGATCACAAAGGGAAATTCGTTTGCAAACTTAGGGAATCATTTTATGGCCTAAGATAACTAGGGAATGGTACAAGATGTGTGATTCCTTCATGGTGAGCTAAAGTTTCTTAAGAGGTGAGTATGATCATCGTGTTTATGGAATATTGATTATCTTGATGGTATGTTGATAATATGCTTGTTGCAAGCAAATCATGGTTGAGGTCAACAGGTTAAAGGCTCAGTTAGTCATGATGCTTCAAATGAAGGGTCTAGGAGCACCAAAACAAATCTTGGGCATAGAAGTATACATAGACTGGAAAAATGGTAAGTTGTGGTTGTCACAAGTCTATGGAGAAGATATTGACGAGGTTCAGTATGAATATTGTGAAACAAGTAAATATCCCTTTAGCTTTCCATTGTAATATTTCTTCAAGTTTATGTCTTTATAGTAAGGAAGAAAAGGGTTATATGTCTAGTGTACCTTATGCAAATGCAGTAGAATGGATCAAATATTTCATATGCAATTGTTGTTGTCAGTGGACACATGGAAAAACCAGGTAAAGATCATGGAAGTGGGTGCTTCGACATCTTAGAAGTACGAGTATCACCTACAATAGTTACATTGATTTATCCATTGGTTATGTTGATTCAGAGGAGGTGGAGTTGTCCATAATGGAGCAAATTGTACAAACATGTTCATGCAGCCAATATTGTTAGAGAAGCTGCGGTGGTGTTTGGATTCTCTTGACTTGCAGGAAAGGTGATTATTGATTCTTTGGGAAAGGTATGAGGAAAATTGTTGTCCGGGTGGAGATTTTTGGGTGGTGACAAAACACACCTCTTAGTTACATTCATTTGGTTGGAGATTTCTCAAGCGTTTGGATTTTCGTATGCTTGGAAATGCTTGAGATCTTTCTTGTTTAAATGTAAAAGCCCGCGAGGAGCTTCTTGAGACTTGTATTAATTTATCCACTGGTTTGGATGAGAAATAAAGGATATCATTGCCCCTTTTTCGTTCGTCTCTGTTGTGTGATGTGTTATCTTCTCTATATTCTCTGTTCATTAATTTATTTTGCGGGCTAGAAGTAAAACATTTTTGAGGCCTTGCCTACACTTTCTCCTTGGAACGTTGAGCTAGAAGAGAAAATCAACCCCCTTTCTTGTGGGACGTCCCCCTCTCATGAGGGTTTTATGGACACGCGGCATCATTCGATTATGTGTTGACTTGGTCTCCTTCTTTGTGTGGATGACAAGTTTTCTTTGTAATTATCCTACGCTACTTTTAGGGAGAAAAAAGTAATAAAAATGAGAAGGATGTAGAATCCTCCTCTACAAATAGAGGCTCTCCTCTCATTCCATATTGTTGTGAATTATTGGATATCATTTGTGACTACAATTAATAGAATATCTTCCTTTCGAGGTTTTGGTGTCAATTCTTGGAGCTTTCTCTTTCTTGGTTATATTCTTGGTGCATTAAAGATTTGTTATGGTGATTCAATACTTCTACTAGCTTTCAAGATCAATCCATTTGAGAAGTTAATTAACTACTTGGAGAGGAGATGATTTAGGGGTTGTTCCTTATTCTCTTGTTAACTGAGGTAAGTGATGAATCTCTTGTCTTGTTTTCCTTTGGTTCCTTGGAAATGGTTTTAAGTGCTTTGTTCAAGTTACAATTGATCATGTTGGTGAAGGTTTTTTTCGTTTGAGGAATCCCTTCTTGTAGGGTCTTGGTCCTCTTAACTTATCTTGATTAGTTTGGAGATTATTCTACCTTTAGGGTTCTAATCTCGTATCCTAGTCCTTAAGATAAAAGTGACCAATGTTTAGAGGGACATACTTCTTGACCCCATAAACCCTAATTGGATAAAAAGGCTCTAGTCATATCCAACAAGCAACCAAAACAACTCTAAAAAGCGAAGCTTTTTATTTATTTATTTGTTTATAAGGAAATCTAATGGTGAAAAATCAAAGAAAATTATTAGATTTCTTTCATTGTCTAGTATAAAGTTAACGGATTATTTCATTTCATAGACATATTAATCCTACGATTTATGCTTAATTGTTGATCTTTAACCGTAAGGAGGCAAGTTCGACCCTATTGGATTAAGCTTGAAGGTGTTATCTAACATTTTGTGGGTTGATTTAAGGTGATTCTCAAAACTAGAAATTAAATTGTAGCATTAAAAATGAGAGTTGGTGAAACCCTAAGGCTATGGTTTGGATATTCAAGGTATTTTCTCTCTCATTTCTAGCCTCTATTTCATTTCTAGGTTATTTGCCAAGCTTATTCGACATATCTAGAGGTGATCTTAATCTCTAATGTGCTTGTAATTGCTTATCTTTACTTAGAGATTCTATTTGGTGAATTCCAAGTGATAACTTGTGAAATCCTAAGGGGATTCACCATCTATTTTGCAAGTTCTTGATTGGTTAATGTTTATGTATATTTAGAACTTGTCTCTAACACTTGTTTGGTTATTATTGCATAGAATATATATTTCCCAAGTGGAATCATCCAAAAAATCTTGATCCCTTGTGCTTAATCTCTCTCTTGGATGGTAGTTTCATGACCTAAATGTGAAATTTATGTCTTTTGTTTCATAAATCAGATTTATAAGTGAAATGGAAACCATGATCTTGTCCTCTCTTAGTATATAGTCAAGTGGTAAACACAAGAACACTTTGCACCTTTGATTTATGCTAAAAGTATTCACTCTTATGAGTTTTGTTTGTTGAGTGATAGAGTTAATACAAAATCTAAAGTTGTTAATTTTATTTATCTTGCACATTAGTTTCGGCACACAGATCCACTAGCTCCTAACCTTTATTCAAGTGAATATAATTGTGATTGATGTTATTTTTCTTTGTGGTATATATTTAGACCATTGAAATCACTTATTGGATTCCTTGTGCATGATTTTGTTATATATATATATATATATATATATATATATATATATATATTATTACAAAAATAGGTGTGCTCGTGTCACCATAGTCAATATAGTAAAAATCGAAGTGCTTGTTTCACAATAGACAATATAGCAATATTTGTTAGCCTATGGCTTACCTTTACCAATCACTAAGTCTAAATTGTCACCTATATTTGAATTATTCATTTAGGATATTAGTAATATATCCTCAAGTGATGACTAATGAGTTAGTTAAGATTGCCTAGCCTAGTCATCATGCATGATTTTAGGATCTACATCAAATCTCTCTATGAGGTGGCATCACCCATTGTACTATAAATATGTAACATTGGAGTGAATAGATTAAAGTGTTTGCTAGTGAGCCTTTTCCGCCATGTTGTTGTTCTTGTTTCTGATTTATCAATTGGTATCAGAGCCTGGTTAGAGGCTGGGGAAAAAGTTGAGTAAAGGAGCAAGGTTGCAGCCATAGCGGTCCATTGTGACCTGTGTGAGTCCTCATTAGAGAGCCATTTTTTTATAAAGCTCGTGTCTCTAGAGAGAGTCGTGAGGCTATTGTGTTAAGCCAATCTGCGTTGGAGCGTGGAGGTATCGTGAGGCACTACCGAACCTGAAAAGAGCCACCCATTACTGTTGAAAGGCGTTGAACGAGGTGAACCACATGAAGTTGGTTTGATTGACGGGATGCTATGTTGATACGGAGGAACCCCTCCTGGAGATATTACTCCGTGGAGAGCCGATTTGTTATAGTTGTCAGGTGAAGGCACAAGAAACAGCGCTGCCCATAATTAAGACAGAACAATCGCTCATAGTGTTGCGAGAGAGGAGGAGTCACCAGTCCAAGATCAAAAGTTGTTGTACAAGAGGAATGAGAATTGTGGCAGATCTGTGCGAGAGGTTCCAATTGGAAGTCGCAACAGACAACGCCGCTGCATTGTTTGAGTGAAGTCCAGCCGTGTGAAGGCTTCCCATGAAGGTGAAATCGCTATAAGAATCTCTTTTAATCCTCCAATATGACAGTGCGATAGAAGATTAAATCGATGAATTGGGAGGCTGCCTCAGCCTTTTCCTCTGGTGCAATTTGTGTGCAGATGTTGCCAGGATTGAAGATCTGAATTGGTTGGTCGCGTAGTGAGATTCAATCAGAGGATTGGAATCTCTATTGAAGGAATGTTCCTGGATAAATGGTGACATATGTCTACATCTTGGAACAACTTTAAACCCATAGGATTGGAAGCGGAATATTAGTCTTACCGTAGAATTCAATCTCGAGTAAAGACCAATCTTGTATCACATAACATTTTTGTACCTCACATAAGTGGTCCCCTTATGGCGTAGCTTTCGAGCATGGCCCTCACAGGATGAGATAACATGTGGTTTTTTCTGCATGCCCACTTTGTGTTGTACTCAAATGAAACAAGTATGGTACTCTCTTGGGACTAGAAGGGGGGAGTACAATGATGTAACTCTGATGCACCTTAAGGGGGGGAGTTCAAAATTCAGTGAAGATGGTTCATGAAACCACTTGTGGTCTCTCCTTTCAGTTGACAAAGGGGGGAATTGATGATGGAATTGAAGATGGTTGTCAAACAGAAAGTTTCGACAACAACAAACATCAAGTATGCCATATGGGCATGAAATTTGCCAAATGGGCAACTGCGGTCTGTAGATGACAGACTTTGGCAGAATTATGGTGCAATAAGTTTAAGTTGAATCATACATATTTTGATTTTGAGAGCAATGATGTGAACATTTGGCTCACATAGATGGTCATTTGACCTAGCAGAGGACAAGAGGATCCTTCTGCATTGCAACTTGGCATTTGATTGAGTTGTCAGGCATTTTTCAGGGATGTGTCAGACTAGAAGTTGATTCACTTCGCTTGGTTCACTCTCATCAGATTGGAGTTTACATTAAGTAAACAATTTGCATGCATCATGGCTCACATGATTACATAGTGAGATTTTCCAGAGATGGCATACTTTGGCAAGATTATGGTTCAATGACTTGCAATTGAATCATACACATGATACATTGGGATGCTGTTGGACACCTAAAAGTGTCAAGATTGGTTAGTGGTTATCCAAAAACCATCAGATACATGGTAATAATTGGTTAGTGGTCATCCCAAACCATAGATTAAGAGATCACTTTCAGTGATACATTGATAGTAGAGTGGTGATACTACATGTTCACCAATTAGCAGGAGACATCAAATTCTTCTAGCTAAAATACTTGGCAAAATGATCAAATTGTCAAGCAATCAGGAAATGTTCAGATATTGTAGCTGTTCACTTCCATATGTCAGCTCTCTTCCAGTTCATTTCAAATGAACATGTTCAACATCCAGATTGGCAGTTTTTCAGGTAGTTCTTCATTGAGGCTCAACACAAGAGTTCCAGTACGAAGACTTGGAATTGATACTAGTTTATGCTTTATTGCTGGTATTATTGATTAGACTTGTGATTGAGGGGATTGTTAGCCTATGGCTTACATTTACCAATCACTAAGTCTAAATTGTCACCTATATTTGAATTATTCATTTAGGATATTAGTAATATATCCTCAAGTGATGACTAATGAGTTAGTTAAGATTGCCTAGCCTAGTCATCATGCATGATTTTGGGATCTAGAGAAAATCTCTTTATGAGGTGGCATCACCCATTGTACTATAAATATGTAACATTGGAGTGAATAAATTAAAGTGTTTGCTAGTGAGCCTTTTCCACCATGTTGTTGTTCTTGTTTCTGATTTATCAATATTGTCACCCAACCATAGGCACACAGGCCACCCCTGAGCACCTTAAACTTAACAGAGAGAATAATTCCATAAGCAAACCCTAGAACCAATAGCCAACCAAGGTAGCATACCTCTCTTGAGAGCTAGCACTCCAGGAAGAAAGTCCAAACCATAACCAAAGAGAAATTCCAAGCAAAAACTGAAATGCCAGTTGCAGCAGCTGCAACTGCAACTTCTCTCCAAAATTGCGCACCATTGGTCTTATGCAGTTGTGAGGTTAAGTGCTTCAAATGAGCTCTAGCGCCCTCTTATCTATAGTCCTCCAAGTGACCTAACTGGGCCGACTTCTACTTCTGGAGGCTAATAACTCAATAATAAATATTCTCTTGAGCCAACTTGTCTTCTAGGGTTATTATCCAACATTTTAGGGTTTCTCTCGCTTCCCAGAATATTCTAGTCTCGTCAGGGTTACATGTAGAGGTTAATACCTCCTGCAACTACCATAATATCAACACTCCCTCCTAGATAGGGAGGTATTAAAGGAAATGGTATTGAGCACAAACAAACCATTCAACCAGTAGCATCATCATAGCCACACAGGCTATCTCATGGTCAAATCATGAGCACCATCATCACTATCAATATCATCTGATAGCATCAACTGCATCATCTCTCGAAGCCATACTCCATCTGATTAATCAAGCATGATGCTGAATAAGTCACTCACTCCATAGAGTGATACAAGAATCATTCTTCTAATATGGACATACGTCCTAGAGGAATGATTGTCTTGGACCATTTTCCATAAGGAGAATGTCTGTCCATTAGCATACTGACTATCCATCTAGCTAGAAATCATCTCCAACACTAGTGATAGTCTCCATGGAAATCTGAACAATTTCATCCAATAGAACACAATTGTGTCTATCGATAGTAGTACACAACTACTATCCAGTGGTACACAACCACTCCTAGTAGCACACAACTACTAACCAGTGACACATAGTCACTACCAGTGGATCACATCCACCATAGTAACATACAACTACTGTCCACAGACAAATAGTCTCCACAACAATCATATCATCTGATATCAACCCGCATAAAACAATATCATGATATAAACTGAGTCATCTGGGCCATCCTTCCACTCACATTTGTGAGATCTAGAAGAGCATCTTTCCTCAGAAGATAAAACATCAGCCATGGGCTATCTGGACTATTCTTCCCAAGCATAGAAGAAGAAATGTCCCTAATTTCTGATCCTGAACCATTCACCTAACTGGGCCATTCCTCCAACACTAATCATAGTGCAACCTGGAGAGAATGAGTCTGCCCTAGGAAATGCATGTCCATGATTGCTGAACTTGGACCATTCGCCTAACTGGGCCATTCCTCTAGCACTAATCACAATGCAACCTGGAGAGAATGAGTTTGCCCTAAGGAATGACTATCCAGACCATTTCCTATGGAAATGATTGTCCTATACCAACCTCCAAAACATACCATTCTTCGAAATTGCTCACAATTGTGAACTTCAAAAGAATGACTTCCCGACGAGGCATACCATTATACTTGACCACTACTCAGAGTGATTGCCAAGAACAATGACTGTCCTAGACCATTCCCCCACACTGGCCACAAGGGGAATCGTTGTCTATGGTACATCAACAATCTACAGACCATTTTCATTACGAAAATGACTATCCGATATGGACCATTTTCCGAACTGGAAAATGCCTGTCTGTCAGAAATCTCGAACCACTTTCTGAACTGGAAAGGAACTGCCCATCCTGGACCATTTTTCTAAGATGGAAAATAACTTTCCATAAATCAATAACATATCAGTGCTCCCTCCCAACCTAGGATTAATCACTTCCTTTTCCAATAAGGAAGTCATCTACATGAGCCCCAACTTGTCTCTTAAGTACACAAACTTTTCATCTTGGACAGAGGCTTTACCAAAATATCATCTATCTACTCATTTGTGTAGATATATTGGAGAACCACTTCTCTCTTCTGAACTTTATCATGGAGAATATAATGCTTGATCTCAATGTGCTTCGACATGTCACGGAACAACGATTTCTTTGAAAGTTCCACATAGATATGATCATTACAATATATCATGGTCGAATTCAACACCTGATCAGACGGTCTAGAAATCAACTTATTGTTTTTGTACAAGCATCACAAATTCCAATATACTCTGCTTCTGTAGTGCTGATTGAAACAAACTTCTGTTTCTTGCTAGCTCATGACATCGTGGAAAAGGTCAAACTGAAGATATCCAAGTAGCACTTATTCTGTTATCTGCACTCCATGCCCAATCTGAATCGATAAATTGATGCGGCTGTATGTCATAATTTAAACATCCCACAAGGCAAATATCTGACTGAATATTCTCCAAATACATTAACGAGCCAATCAATTGTTGATACAGAGATGGGTCTACTGGATTCGAGTCTCTCAACTTCTTCAAATCTGTCATCATGGGAGTTTTCCATAGATTAGCAATCCATCATTTTGAGTAACCATTCTCATACAATTTCTTTGTCATCAAAAGTTTTCACCATGCTTCTGCTGTATATGAGATACTCTGCATCAAGTTGCTTGAATTCGTACAAGGTTTTCTTATATCTGCATAGATGGGTCTCTTTTTCGTACAAGATTCTTTCTCAATTTTCTTTATTTGGAAGAACAATCTTGTACATGTAAATTTCAATCCATGGATACTGCAAAAGGTATATCTGGTTTACTAGAACACACTATCATCATAGTCTTCTCCCTCCTTCTGGAAGATCATCTAGTTCTGAATCTCGCAATACCTCCATTCATAAGTCTTTTTCACATTTTCTTACATACACTGTTCTTCATCACAACTTTCATTTCTTCTAGTTGATTGCTTCTAGTGGGTTCAAACCAAGTTGGTAGTCTTATGATTCTCGATATAATAACTGGTTGTTCTGGATTTTCTTTCTTGCTTGGAATCTTCATGTTCTTCCTCATGTTCCTATTTAGCTTTTGGGTCCATGGATTCTTCTATATATTCCATTCCCTTCCTTCCTGAAGATTCCAACTTCTTCCTTTCATCATAGGAACATGGATCTAGATGGACAACCAAGGATACTTAAGACTTCTTTTCGAAGAAGACTTCTTCTTGAGTCAAACTGAACACGTGTTGCTTATCATGGTTGCTACTTTCAATGGGAACATGGACAGATACTTCATAATATTCACATATTCTTCAATGGATCATATCATTTAGGATTAGCTCCCTCCTATCCCTCGCTTCATGCATGAATGCATGCTCTTATTTTGGAATTCTATAACCAACTCCCTCCATCTAAGAGAGTCCATGCTTCTGTCTGCATCCTTATTGCCTTCTGCAAAGTGTCATGAGTCTTATTCTAATTTCTTCTTGATTACTGACTTCTTTATGATTTGACTCCTGCTGGGTCTCTTCAGGTTTGATTATGATTTCGGCTTATCTGGAAGTTGTTACTTATATAATAGATTCCTCAGGAATTTTCCAACGTACTTCATCTTCTCGTAGTCATCGTAATAACAATCCTTATCTTGTTATTCTTTCATAGGTATTGTTTCATTGATCATGTTTTCTTCTAAGAAATAGATATGAATGATATGCATGGGAACAATGCAAACATGGTATGTACAAGAACTATGTTATGGAAGAATATTGTTACCTTGATTAGAAGAAGAAGTCTGTTTTGTCCTGCTTGACTTTCTTTGAGGGTTCCCTTTCTTCGGTAATTGTTTCTTCTTCTGTTTCCTTTATTTTCTTTAACTCAGGATAGTGGTTCCTGTAGTGACCACATTTTCGACAGTTGAAGCATTGTATTTTTGACATATCCTTTTCTTGATTTGGTTTCTCCCTTAAGACAAACTTCCTCTTATTCCTGAAATTCTTAAATTTTGTTGTGAAGGCTTGATCATCATATTTCTTTTGGGATTTCTCTTTTGCGTTAATCCTAGATTCTTCTTGTGCACAACAAGTCCAAAGTTCTTTAAATGTGGGATACTCCTTTCTTGTGTTCATACTTGCGACAAATGCATCCCATGTCTTGGGAAGGCCATTGAGTACTATATTTACGAGTTCCTTTTCTGAAATGATTTCTTCAATAACTTGTAGTTGATCTCTTAACTGAGAGATTCTTACAAAGTATGATGTTATCCTGTCATCATCATTCATTTTCATGTCACATAGCTCATTCTTCAGACTCATTACTTGTCCAATGTTTCTGACTGAGAAGATGTTAGTTAGGGCATCATACATCTTCTTAGATGAGCCAAGATGAGAGATGTAGGGTATCAAGTGGTGTTTTATAGAGTCCACTATGATACTCATAGCATTGATGTCATTGTTTTTGAACTTCTCCATAACTGCAACATTCTGAGGTTCCTTCTCTTTTCCTGCTTCAAACTGTGGTTCCATGATCTTGCCTTTCATGATATCCAACACTTTATTCTTGTCAAGGATGAGGTCAATCCTTGTCTTCCATGATCTGAAGTTAGAAGCCCCTTCTAACTTGTTTTCTGACTTCATAGAGTAAGTCATGAGTACTTTGACTTGGTCAAATTTTGACTTTGACTTTGACGAAAAACTCAAACTTGATGTCTTGGCTTGCTGAGAGTACCAGGAGGTGTGCTAAGCTAGGGCACACTAGGTTATGCAAGAATTAGGTCAAGCTATTCACTTAAGGCGCCTTAACAAGAGGGTTAGGGTTTCGTTACTGCACCGAAATTTTGACTGCAACTGCAATTGCAACTGAGCAAATCCTCCCAATCTATCTTCCAGCGGTTAGACTTCCAAATTAGATAGTGTGGGCCCATACCCTATTAGAAAAATAGGTGTGCTTGTTTCACAATAGATAATATAGCAATATTGTCACCCAACCATAGGCACAAAGGCCCCCCTGAGCACCTTAACATTGACAAAGAGAATAATTCTTGAAGCAAACCCTAGAACCAATAACCAACCAAGGGAGCTTACCTCTCTCCAGAGCTAGCGTACCAGGCAGAAAGTCCAAACCATAACCAAAGAGAAATTCCAAGACAAAATGGAAATGGCAGTTGCAGTAGCTGCAACCATGGCTCCTCTCCAAACTTTAACACCACTAGTCATATGTAGTTGTGAGAGTAAGTGTGTCAAATGAGCTCTAGTGCCCTCTTAGTTATAGTCCTCCAAGTGACTTAATTGGGTCGACTTCTACTTGTGGAGGCTAATAACTCAATAATAAATATTCTCTTGAGCCGACTTGTCTCCTAGGGTTATTATCCAACGTTTTAGGGTTTCTCTTGCTTCTCGGAATATTCTAGTCTCGTCAGGGTTACATGTAGAGGTTAATACCTCCCGCAACTACCATAATATCAACATATATATATATATATATATATATATATATATATATATATATATATATCTAGTAGTTGGCCTAAGGTTTAGAGGAAAGTGTAACGAGGTAACAATGGTGCACTTCCCGTCTTGTTGCCCTAGTTAGCACTTGTGTTGGGACTTTCCACAAGGGTGTTATTTTAGGCGATAACAAGTAGAAAAGACTACAATAATTTGGGTATATGAAGATCCAAAAAATGTCTAAATCGCAACTTCAAAATTATTTTTATTGCAACTCTTTGACATTACTTGGATGTTTGACGTCAAGCATAATGTCCAAAATACTATTTGATAGTTGCACATCAATTGTAACTTTATTACATCCAAAATAATGACGACAATGTCTAATAATATGACCATAAAGAAGTTGCATTTGGTTGGGATGTAACAATGCCCAACAATATGTCCAAACCTCATTACAAAAAAATAAAAATAAGGGTGAGGGGCATATAGTACACATATAATAATGTTAATGTAACAACAATAATAATATTTTAATGATAGTATATGGTTCCCATGGCAATGACCCCTATAATATTTATGGTCCAATTATCAATAAAAATTATAACCCCTAACGTCATCATGCTAATAAAAATTATAACCCCTATAATCCATATTTCCCCCATGTTAATTCAATATATGGTTCCCATGCTAATGACCATTACAATCCATATGGTCATTGTGCTAATAATAGGTATAATCTCTATGGGCACCATGAAAATAACCTTTATAACCCTTAACCTCAAGGGTTAGCTAAAGTGGTCATGAACCCAATGTTATATCTCTCCCCCAAAGTTGGGGAGATAATGGGTTTGACTCTCTTAATCCCCTTGGGGTTAGGATCCATAACCAGGGTTGACGGTTTACCTTGTTTACCATCCATGGATCATGGGGAGTACTCGAAGGGTTTTCTGAATGGTGTTTTCCTTTGATAAAACCTTTATAACCGTTATGATCCATGTGCAAATAATCCTTATGGTACTTGTGCTAACAACCTCTATTGTGTTGATAACCTCTATGACACTTGTGTTAATGACCCTTGTAGTCCATATGATAACAACCCTTGTGGTCCCTATTGCAATAAACTATATGGTTTCTGAGATAATAATCCATATAAGCCATATGGTCCTTGTGTTAGCAATGTAGTTCTCATCCAAATAGCCTCATGTATGTTAGTAACCCTTATAACCTTTATAGTCCCTGTGCTAATAACCCATATACCTTATGGTATTTTTGATAATAACTCTAATGGTTTGTGTGTTAATCATTGCTATAACATTTATAACCCCTATGGTCCCCATATTAATAAATGTTATCATAATCATGTTAACAACCCCTCAACCCTTATGGTCCTCATGCTACTTACCCCTATGATCCTCATGTTAATAATAAATACAACACCTTTGGTCTTCATCCTAGTATAACCATTGTGGTCCTTGTGTTAATAACCCTTGCAACCTTCATGGTCCCCATGTTAATAACAATTATAATCCCTTGTGTTCTCTATGTTAGCAACCCTTATGGCCCATGTGTTCATAACTCTTATAACCACTATGGTGTGTGTGTTATTAACCATTACAAACACTACGATCGTCATGCTAATAATCCTTATAACCCCTATAACCCTTGTGGTCTTTGTGCTAATAAACCCTATAACTTGTATGATTTCTGAGTCAACAACTAATGTGGCCACATTGCCAATAACCCATGTAGTTCCCATTGGTTCCCATGTCAATTGCCTCTACAACCTTTATAACTCATAAAGTCCTTTTGCTAATAACTCTTATGACATATATAACCTCTATGGTCCTTATGTTGATAACTTGTATAACTCTTATAACCCATGTTATCCCCAAATCAATAACACCTTGGTCTTCCATGCTTATAACCTAGACAACCCAGACAACCCATATGGTACATGTGATAGTATCTATAATTCCTATAAACCCCATGGTCCTAGTGTTATTAACCTTATTGGTACCCATGTCAATAATCCTTGCAAGCCATATGGTGATCGTGTTAATAACTCATATAACCCCTACTGTCCACGTACAAATAACCCTTACAATCCTCGTGTTAATAACCCTTATAACCCATATTTTTCTTGTGTTATTAGCCTGTATGTCCCTCATGCCAACAATTCTCATAACCCATAAAATCCTTAATAACCCCTATTGTATTCATGCTAAAAATCCCTATAACCCTATACCCTATATTCCCCTTGTTCCAACACCTCTGATGGTCCCTCACTAATAATTCTTATAATCCTAATGGTCCTTGTGTTAATAGCTCATATAACCTTTGTAATCATTCTATCCCCCATGCTAGTAACATTTATAAACCCCATGGTTATTATACTAGTAACTCATGTGGTCCATGTGCTAATAACCCTTATAACCCCTATGCTTCTTGGGCTAATAATACTTTTGGTCTCCATGCTAGTAACCATTGAAAACATTATGATCCCATGCTAATAACCCCTTATTCCCCCCTTGATAATACCCCAATGGTCCTTGTGCTACTAACTGTTATACCCCTTATACCCCACCATAAACCTCCATGGTTCTCATGTTGACAACCCATATGCTATTAACTTTGTAGGTGAATCTTCATTGACCTATACAAATACCATAACTTAATTCTATTGGTTTCCCATGGCCACCATTGTGGGAGGGAGTGTTGATGCTTAATGTGAACAAATCAAGCACAACAGTCAAAACAACCTCACAAGATTCTAAAGGGGGGAACGGGGATGGAAGCCCAGACTATGCTTAAATCCCTAAAGTCATTAATTATGCTAGCTATTCAAATTGCTTTGAGAGAGAGAATTACTAATTCTAAAAATGTTTTCACCATAAGTAGAGATTTATACTAGTGTCATTAACTTTCTAGGGATATGGATTCAAGCATGCTACACTTTGAAGAAAGACTTAGATAATCAAGAAGAACGAGGTTCAAACCCTCAGGTGCAAAGCTTTTTGGGCCTTAGGACATAAACCTTCAAGAAAATGATTTCTAGGGCCCAAAGCCTCTTTGACCCTAGATGTCATTTTCCCTCTTCTAGATAACCTACGTCAAGGATCAAATGACTAAGATCAAAACCCTGAGGTGCAAATCCTCTTGGACCTTAGGCTTAAGAATCTTAGGAATCCCTAGCACATTTTCTGATTAAATGAATAAGTGCTAGCCTTATTTATATAAGGAATCCCTAACACATTTTTCCATTAAATACCATAAATTAAAGTTACAAGTGTTGGATCATGTTGTCATTGATGCCAATGGTTTGATTGATTGATGTCAAGTGATTGATTGATGTCAAAGGATTGATTGATTGATGATTGATGTAATATAATATGTATTTTCCTTGATGAGAATGCATAGATGAAGATGG
>ML819236.1:40419-55733 GCA_009831015.1 Picea engelmannii
TGATGTATCCCCCATCATCGACACAAAACTGACATAAGAAAGTAATGTAAGATGGTGAATCGAATGAGTATGGAATGGAATAGGGAATGGAAACTTGGAAATACTGCAGATGGATGGTTTGAACTGTGCCTTCCCTTGAACATGATGAGGCACAACAACTGACTTGGAAACATTGACTCGATGAGTACTAATAATGTAATGTGACAAAAATAAGATCACTTTTCAACTAGACGAAAAAGTATGGTGGCACATGGAATTGGTATGACTTCATTTCATTCGTCGACTTTTGGGGTTGTCACCAATTTATGTATTAGATGGAGAAAAAGGATAAGGGTGGATGAAATGAAAGTTAAAAAATGAGACCTAATGAAAGAATCGACTCGACATCTACGAGATATAGCTAAATACTCGACTCGATATCTACGAGATCTAGTGAAAAGACTTGACTTGATAGGAGAGGTGACTTTTTCATGTTTTAACGAGCTTGACACAAGAAAAGAACTATACTCAAAACCTCTATTTCATTTTTTAACGAGCTTTCCATAGAAAAGAAAAACTATGCTCAAGACCTCCATTTCATTTTTTAACGAACTTGCCACAGAGAATAAAAAACTATGAACGTAACCTATCCTTGATCATGGCTTCCAAGAGGAAAATTGTCTGGATGGAATACATGTCAAAGGACAAACATCAGTCATGGATTCCAGGATATCTTCTCTAGATGGAAGAAAAGCACACTAGAAGGAACAATTGTTGATGACCTCGATAAGGGTAGGGAGATATGACTCTAATATCCCTATCGAAGAGATGACCATATCAACTACTAGATATAAGTTTGGAAAAGGGAGAGATTCCCTCTCATGCGGGGTTGAATGCATGGGGCATGTCATTACATAATTGACCCACGGTGGGGCAGACATCGCTACCATGTACAGACCGTTCAGGGAAGGTGGATGTTTGACCATCAGATGAGGGTCAATGAATGAAAGAGATGAAATTTAGTACCAGTTTTACTTGGCACTATGATCCATGTGGGATCATTGCAGAGATGAGATCTAAGAACAAAACCTCACCTTATGCTCACATACTCAAACCAGAAATTGAGAAGTATGTGAACCAGACAGAGTGGGAAGCAAATACCCTGGAAGACATTGAGAAATAGAAAGCTTCTTCAGTTACTATCTCACAAACAACCATGCCACAGGTGCCAAAGGAAAAAAGACCGAGGAAGGATGCTTCTCCTTCAATCACTAAAGTATCAGCAGAGGATTTTTAGGTATACAGTAAGAGGCCTAAAACAACTCACAACACTCACGGGTCTGGGGAGGAAGAGACTCGGTCTACCAAAGTGGTCGAGGGAGAAAGTACACCACTTCCTGCAAGCGGCCATAAAATGATATCTACTTCTTCTTCAAAGAAGCAGACTGCTACAATTGTGACCACCCAACCTCCACAGGGGTCTGTAAAGCTGAGCATTTTTGGGAAATACGATATGATCAAAAAGAAGAACCAGATGCTGACCAGCAACACGTATGCTCAGTTCTGGAAGCAAACGTCTACAACATAGCATAGATTGCTATCATCTTTTGATACAAAGAAAGGAATAATGCACATGGAATTTCTACAGGCACAGGTACCCCATCCTAAGGAAATCTCAGACTATAACAGGAAAACACTTGAATTTAACATCAGAGATATACATCCAGTTGATCAGATGGATTTACATAGACAAACGGGAGAAATGGTTTTCTCAACTTTGGCAAATGCTTCTACCTCAGCTACAAAACTACAGGTCTCTCTAAACAATGTTCAGACTCAATTGAAGTTGGAGAAGATATCATCTTTTGCAAAAGACAATAGGATCAAATCCTTAGAAGAATCGGTGCTCAAGATTGGATATGATCCCTCAAATGTGAAAGCAACGGAGGAACTTCTCAAGAAAAAGAATGTTGATATTGCATATCTGAGGAAGCAATTGAAATTTCCACCCACAGAGGATTCACAAGCCAAAGAGATAGTTGAGGCAGAAGATGACAAAGAAGAATTGCTAAAACTAATTATGCAGCAGAATGCCCAGATAAAGGAAATGGAAGCAGAATTGGAAAGACTGTTGAAGGAGAAAGAATAGTCCACACCCATGGAATTCATTCCACTGAGTGTTGTTCCTCTCGTAGGAGTCAGCACAACAACGGTATCAACAGCCACTACAACCAAAATCCCATCGGCAACCCCCCTAACAGCTCTGGAAAAAACTGTAGAATTAGCAAAATCAATGGAAGAAATGAGTCTGCAAGGAACAAAGATCAACAGACTGAAAAAGGAGGTTGAAAACCTCCAGGAGCTTAAATCTTCCTACCAGGAAGCTACAATATTGATAGGCAAGCGTCAAAAAAACTCAAGCATGAAATACAACAGCTTCAGAAACAAATCGTGGGAGGCAAAACATTAGCAGAGGCTAAGGAAAATATTTGGACAGATATCTCCAAATCCATAAACAAAATATGGCCCATGGTGCAAATCATGTTCGAGCAGCATGAACTGGTGTTGAGGAGCAGGATGGCCATTGACAAGATAAAAGGAGAACTAGGTGAAATTCCCATTGAAGCTAATGAAATCATTAAGTTTCTTAATTCAAAGACTAAGGAAGAGATGGAAGACTTGAAAATTGAGGACAGAACATAAACTATCCTCGAAGTCAAAAGAGTTTTGACCAAAAGAAGATTGATGATGCAGCTGGAGGAGAAAGCTCAGAACATGGATATCGAGGTCCAAAGATTTTTCAACAAGATTGAGGCATCACAGAAGAAAGGTCTTCCTGGTTTGTTGGTTCTAAAAGACAAGTTGATGACCCTCCCTGACTACAAGCAGAAGATCGCCACGGTGGCCAAGGACAGTTCCAAGTTTTCCGGTATACAGGCTAGCATCACAGGCAAGGCGTTCCTAGAGACTTTGTAGTTGAAACTCAGTATTCAACACGAGATCAAATATATTTTCATCATCAATCCTACTTTTGCTAAATATACAGAAATGGATGAAATCTACCAAACACTGCTCAAAGTCACCATTCCCAGTCAGCAAAGATAGGAGGAGTTGTGCACTTTGATCGAATGAGGGATGAGGTGTACAGTCCAACTCAGCAGGTAGAACAGTAAATTCCACGTGAATGACTCACCAACGGCCTTCCCCAAAATCAGCATGACGGATACAACAAATCATCATCAGTTCCTACACTTTTGCATCATGTTATCTAGTTAGTTAGATTTAGAATATGCCACGTCCTTATCAGTTAATGACAGGGTCGTTTGTAATTTTTGTGATAAATACTTCAAACTTTGAAGTAGTGAGGGTTGATTTTACGCCCCAGCAAGCTGTAAGCACTGTAATTTTTATCAAGAGATATTCCAGTAATATAAAGAGACGTTTCACAAGATTCATGCGTGTCATTTGTTGGTGAAGTTTTCTATTCTCAGTTGAATGTGTATCTCTCTTAGTTATCATCTTGTTTTCTAACCTGATCATTTAAAAGGAATTAAAGTTGCAGAATTTTCCTTTGCGTACTTTGTTCCTAGATTTTAAAGATCTAAGTGTTTTTCTTCTTATGTTGTAGTCAAGAAATTCTTAAATGCTTCTTGGTTATAATAAATCAATATCGCATTTTTTCTGTTGTCCATCATTTTATTTCTAAAGAATCCAATAGTTGCATTATCCTGCCCTATGAAAAGAATATTTACATATGTTCTCTTATCTCTACCTTTATAAAACAGACCCCATAGCCCAATGAATGCGTAAAACCTTTCAGCCATTTTATAAAAACAAATGACTCAGTTCTACGTATTTTAACTAGCCTAATATCTGAATTTAAAACAAAGTTAAATCTTACAGAGAGATCCCTCTCTGAAACTGGCAGGGCTAGATCTCAGTTTCGAAATAGTTGGATAAAGTTACCTCTGGTAAGTTTCTTTTGTTTTCCAACAACCTCTGGGAATTTACAGAGTGATAACATAATTGGCGACCATACTGGGGACTGAATAGACTTTCCATCCCTTGTTTTCTTTCCCCTAAGATAAAGGAAACTTTATTTATGAACTAATCACAAACCCTAAATTCATATAGAGATAAGGTTCAGAGGTTGTTAAAGTTTGTGTATGTTAGTTAAAGATTCCTAAAAATAAAAATAAAAATCATCATCAACATTCTGGCTCCTAAAAGAGTTTTCACTAGATCTCATCCAGACCCAGAGCTTGTAATAGTAATAGACAATCCCAAAGAATTACTCAGGAAGAAAAACACTGCAGAGGTTTTCAGGAGTCACAACCCACTTCTAAGGTCCCCTTCTCTCCTAGAGAAGATAGTTGCTCTTCAAGATCTCGAGTTTGATATATCTTTTCAATAAAGCCTTTTCAGGACAAAATCTGACAGTTTTGTCAGTGAAACAGTTTTAGATCAAACCATCTTTCGGCCCAGGAGCCCAAGACCCCTGAAATACTATCTCCCAGAGCTGAAGTTGATCAACGTTTTCTCCCTTAATCTGATAAGCTTGAAGACCTAGTTGTGAATCTTGGTCAAGCCTTATACAAACTCCACCTTCAGCAGTCAGTCAAGCTTCCTGTTTTAACTATTGTTGCAGTTTCTGTTAAACCTAAACCAGGTCACTCCATTCCTCCCAGCCCTTCATCTTCTACAGATTCAGTCACTACCTCTCCTATCACACAGGTTGTGGTTCATCCTCCTCCACCAATCATGACAGAAAGATATGCTCCATTGGTGTTGGTTGCCCCTTTACATGACATGCCTCAAGATTATCAAACCAGACTCCCTCAGTTTGATAGTACTGGTCCTCTAAATGCACAACAACATGTTGACAAAATGAACGATTATTTTGATTTATAGGAAGTGGATGAAGCTGATGTGAAAATGAGACTATTTGCACAGAGTTTGACTGGAGATGTGAAAAACTGATTCAAGGCCTTACATGTTGCTACCATAACTGGCATTGTTGTTTTTCATCAAGATTTCCTTGAGAGGTGGGAGGTGAAGAAAAATCCTCTCCAAATCCTATCAGAATATGAGAACATCAAACGGAACCAAGGAGAGACAGTGTAATATTATTGCACTCATTTCAACAATCTGTACAATGCAATTCTAGTTGATATCAAACCACCACAAGGTTTGGCATTAATAAAATTGCCCCATGGATTTGACATAGACATGTCTTATCATCTAAGGGAGAGAAATGTTGCAACTCTGGAAGACATGCAAAAAAGTGTCGTCGGTGTAGAAGCAAATCTTTTGGCTAGAAGGGCCATGCAAAAAACAGAAAGGAGGGTCACTATCAAAGAAGAACCTTCTACTTCCTCATTAGATGCCAAACTAGATTCTCTAGCCAGAGCTATGGATAAAATGATGGAGAGACTCATTGTAGCTGACAGAAACCCACCTAGGGAGAACCAAGCCGCTCCTCAAATTCGAAACCCAAACTTCAGAAGAAATCCACCCTAGATCATGCAAAGAGATCCTAGAGATCAAAGAGAGCAGAGGGGGCCTGATCAGCAGATCGGACCACCCCTCTAGGATAATTATGTCGATGATGGGGAGGTAATCGAGGAGTTTGATAACACTCATATAAACCTCATGGGTGATCGCGATCACGATCATGAATCCATTTTCCTCACCCAGGAAGAGCACGAGATGTTTCTCCTTTCACAAACAGAGGTCAATGAGGAAGTTGAGGAAACAGAATAGTAGGCCTTTGAGAACTCTATAATGGAGGTTCATAGGAAGTATAACCTGAGGAGCAAGAAGGAAAACGAGAAATCTTCGAAGAAGGATGTTGAAACCAAGAAAGCCTCAGAAAACCCTCCTAAGAAAGCCCTTGAGAGAAACAATGATGAACCTCATACACAAAAGACTCCAGAAATACTGCAAAGAGCAAATCAAACTAAAGTTTCATCAACCAGTCAACCAAGGGCACTTGGTCACAGAGCTCCGATAGATAAACCAGAGGTACATATCCTAAGCAAATCTTCCACTACTTTCATCCTTGAAGGGGAACTAGCTAAATTGAAGATTCCCATTCCCCTCTTTGATTTGATGAACTAGAACGCTTACAGGTCTCAGGTGATTAAAGCTTTAAGCATCACACCCAAAATAGGTACTAAGGATTTGAATGTTGGATCTGTAAATCACTCTGACATAGTAAATCTTGTTGATGACCGACCAGAGCTCTTGTTTGGTCCTGGAATTGATGGTCAAACTGATAATGGTGTCGTGGCCCCTTTTTACATCAGCCTAAACACCCATGATCTAATATTACACAACGCTATGCTGGATTTGGGTGCCTCTCACAACCTAATGCCCAAAGTCGTGATGGAAAAGTTGGCACTCGAGGTCACCAGACCCTACAAAGATTTGCATTCTTTCGACTCCAACAAGGTTAAATGTATAGGCCTGATCAAAGACTTATGCATTACATTAGCTCAAATCCCAACAAAGAGTATGGTAATGGATATAGTAGTTGCAGATATTCCCCCTAAATACGGTATGTTACTGTCAAGATCATGGGGAGCTAAGATGAAAGGAGCCTTGCAGCTAGATATGTCCTACGCCACCATCCCGGTATTCAGACAACAGAGGAGACTGTATAGAGAGACCTTGATGAAGTATATGGTCAATAGTCAGGAAAATCCGCATAACTATCCATTATAATCTGCACACTATGATCTGGATTCTTTCATCCTGTACAATGATAGTGATTTGGAAAAACAAATCGCTCAGTTGGAAGATGATATACATGATTCAAAAGAAGATAAAGTGATCATTGAGGCAAGAGAGACTGAAATGGTGGAAAGTGAGGAACTGGCAGCCAATTTTTGGAGCATGGATTTCGATGGTGTTGTGAGTAAAGAAGGAGCTGGAGCTGGAGCTGGAGTTGGTTGCATAATCACAGATCAAGGTATTCCGAGAGTCATTCTTACAAACGGAATTTCCAATGCACTAACAATGTAGCTGAGTACGAGGCTATGATGCTCGGCCTGAAACTACTAAGGAAAGTTGGTGCCAAACAGAGCATGGTAAGGGGTGATTCTGAACTGATTATCAAACAA
This sequence comes from Picea engelmannii, assembly GCA_009831015.1. Taxonomy (NCBI): domain Eukaryota; kingdom Viridiplantae; phylum Streptophyta; class Pinopsida; order Pinales; family Pinaceae; genus Picea; species Picea engelmannii. The sequence goes on from ML819236.1 coordinate 47,523, forward strand.
ATCAAAGGTGAGTATGCAGCTAAACACCCTAGACTTAGGGCTTATAGGAATGTTGTTTTGGATGCTCTTCAATGCTTTACTGAAATCGACTTGCAGGTAATGCCTAGGGGATAAAACATACTGGAAGACGGGTTGGCTACATCAACAGCTACCTGTAAAATTCCTTTTCGTCCCACTTGCAAGTACACAGTGGAGGTGAAGTGCAGACCAACCCTTCCTAGCAACATCAGATACTGGCAGGTATTTTGAAATGGTGATCAAATTGAAGACTTCCTACAATGTAAGAATGATTTCGAATGTACAAACATAGATTTAGAAAATGATGATGAGATTGTAAATAAATCTGCTTCTGAAAGTGTTAGTGTACATAATGTAGATTCCAAAAAGATCAATGAAAGTAAAGTAGATGCAGATGAATTGAATGAAAATGAGATAGATTCTGGTATTCTACAGTTGAAAAGTAATGTGTTACCTAGAGGTCTAGTTCCGCTAGAAGACTTGTTCGATTTTAACGATGTAGCCAAAAAACCAAAAATTGAAGCTAGTGGTAAAGAGGTCGAAGAGTGCAACATAGGAACAGAAGAAAAACCCAAGTTGATAAAACTTTCTAAATCTATACCCCCTCAGAAAAAACACAAATACATTGAACTTTTTAAGGAATATGTGGATGTTTTTGCCTGGGGTTATGAGGACTTAAAATCCTATGACACAAGTATCATACAGCATCGGATTCCCATAAAAGAAGAACACAAACCTTTCAGGCAGAAACTTAGGAGAATAAATCCTAAGTTACTTCCCCTGATAGAGAAAGAAATCAAAAAGATGTATGATGCAAAAATCATAGTCACCTTGAGATTATCCAAATGGGTTTCTAACCTAGTTCCTACCAGGAAGAAAATTGGTGAGATTAGACTTTGCATAGATTTCAGGAATATGAACAAAGTCTCTATTAAAGACAATTACCCTCTTCCCAAAATGGACCACATTTTGCAAAAGGTGGTTGGGGCCAGTAGGATCTCCTTACTAGATGGTTTCTCGGGCTACAACCAAGTCCTTGTCCACCCAGAAGACCAAGAGAAAACCGCATTCACTACACCTTGGGGAACCTTCATGTATGTGAAGATGCCTTTTGGTTTGATGAATGTTGGTGCCACTTTCCAAAGAGCAATGGATATTGATTTTGTGGACGAAACTGGGATATTTATAGTCATTTATCTGGATGATGTGACTGTTTACTCCAAATCTGACGAGGAACACTTGCTACACCTCAGACGCGTGTTCGAGAAGTGCAGGAAATTCGGGATTTCATTGAATCCTAAGAAAAGCCTTTTCGGTTTAGAGGAAGGCAAACTACTGGGACACATAATCTCGAAAAACAGAATTAAAATAGATCCCAGCAGGATAAAAGCCATCCAGAAAGTGGAACACCCTGGGAACATCAAAGAACTACAATCATTCATTGGCAAAATAAATTTCCTTAGAAGGTTCATACCAAACCTGGCCGAACTTCTCAGGAACATCACTAATATGTTGAAAAAAGACACAAAAATCAAATGGAACATTGAATCCAAACGGTCATTTGAGCAGGTGAAATGTGCACTCACCCAAGCCCCAGTTCTGATCAACCCAGATTACACCAAAGACTTTTATCTTTTCTCTTTTGCATTTGAACACACCATAGCAGTTGTGTTGTTGCAGAAAAACAATGAAGGGTACGAACAACCCATAGCGTTTTTCAGCAAATCCTTGAGAGATGTTGCTTTGAACTATAACATAATGGAGAAGCAAGATTTCGCTCTGGTAAAAACCATAAAGGACTTCAGAGTCTATATTCTTCATTCTCACACGATTGCATACGTTCCAAATGCAGTGGTTAAGGATATCCTGACCCAGGATAATCCAGATGGTAGAAGAGGAAAATGGATTGCAGTTATTCTGGAATACGACATTGAAATAAAACCTACTAAATTGATCAAAGGACAAGGTTTGGCCAAATTAATGGTTGAGTCTAATTTTCATGCTCTAGATATTAATTTTTTGGCTGCAGTTGATGAACCGGAAGAGTAGGCGACTCCAAATGTAAAAGAGGTATTCTTAAACTCCCCTTGGTACGCAAACCTCATTTTTGTACTCCAAAATTTACAAGCTCCTCCTGGTTTGACTAAGACCAAAGCCAGATTTATTAAATTGAAAGCATTGAAATTTTGTATTCTAGAAGGTAATCTCTATTGGAAAGACCCTGGTGGTATCTTGCTTAATTGTATGTTAAAAGACGAAGCTGACAAAGTTCTTCAAGATTTTCATGCAAGAGACTGTGGTGGGCACCTGAGCTGGAAGACCACAGCTAACAAGATTCTGAGATCTGGTTTTTACTGGCCTACTTTGTTTGTTGATGTCCACCAGAAGGTTACTTCTTGCCACAAGTGCCAAATTTTTGAAGGTAAAAGGAAGCTTTTGCCACTCCCTATGAAACCTATCTTAGTTGAAGCTCCTTTCCAACAATGGGGTTTAGACTTCATTGGTGAAATACATCCGTCCTCCTCAGGCCAACACAAGTGGATCCTCACGGCCATAGACTACTTCACCAAGTTGATCGAGGTTGTGCCATGCAGGCAAGCTATTGACTCTGTTATCATCAAGTTTTTAGAAACTAACATCTTGTCTCATTTTGGATGCCCCAGAAAAATTATAGCTGACAACGCAGTGGCTTTTAGATCCAAAAGGCTCATAGATTTTTGTAGTCAATATCACATTACTCTAGGACACTCAACAACTTATTATCCGCAAAGAAATGGGATAGCCGAGTCTTCAAACAAAAGTCTGGTCAACATTCTCAGGAAAACACTGCAAGAAAATAAAAAATCATCGCATAATAAGTTGGTTTTCACACTCTGGGCTGACAAAATAAGAACCAAAAGAGAAATTGCTATGTCTCCATACCAATTGGTATATTGCACTGAAGCAGTTTTTCCCCTTTCATTAAGAGTCCCTGTCATGAAACTATTGCAGGAAGCGCAAGTAGAAACAAATGATGTTCAATGGAGGATAAATCAAATGATTAATATAATGCAGTCCAGAGAAGAGGTATACAACAAGACTCGGGTCATCCAGGAGAACATCAAAAAGTTTTTTGATAGAAGGACTAAAGAAGATGATTTTGAGTTAGGCGATTTGGTTCTCAAATGGGATTCTAGAAATGAGAATAAGGGTAAGCACGGAAAATTTGATAGCTTATGGAAAGGACCTTACACCATTAAGGCGTTTAGAGGAAATAATGCATTTTTGCTCAAAAACAGTGATGGGACAGACCTGTCAGGCGAACCGGTAAATGGCAGGATGTTGAAGCATTACTTGCCTCCCCAATAGAGATATCATGAATCAATTTTTCATTGTATATACCATTTCCCTTTTCATTCAGGTTTTGTGTGGGTGACATTGATCAGATGATTGAAGCCCGCAGCGAAGGCCCTAATCCACCGATAAATGCCACCAAGTTTCCAAAATAAAAACAAAAAACAGATAGAAACTATAAAGAAAATGGAGGAAAACCTTTGCAGACATCAGAAAGAAGGTTCTTGGCACTTCACAAGGAGAGTAACATCCCCAGGTGGAGCTGTTGTTATAACCCTATAATTTATAGGATCATCTGGTGACTGGAAAATTTTCACTATTGATGTATGTTATCTTGCCAATAATATTTCATTCATGCAAATTATTTTCAAAATAAAAGAGAGGATGAAGATGAAGATGAAGATGCATCACTCAAGAAATCAAGAAGATGCCAGCTTGAAGAAGTATATGAAGAGGAACCCGTAATCCCCAGAATTGCAGAATCAGTGAGGGAGGTTCCCAGAGCTGCAGAATCGGTGAGGGAAGTCATAACTTCCCCTGATGAGGAAATTCTAGAAGATCATGACATAGTAGAATTTCAAGAACCTCCTCATATGACGATCTCCCATAAAATAAATCTTGCTTGGGCAAGAGAGCTTATTCAAGATGGAGAGAAGTATGGAGTTCCCGAAGGAACCACGAGACAGGTGAAGAGACCTAAGCCATTCTCCAGTTATATGGCTTTGATGTGTGATATCCTAGAGAAAGAGCCTACCTGCTTTGAAGAAGCCATTTGGAAGAAACAATGGGCAGATGCCATGACAGAAGAATACCAATCCATAATAACGAACAATGTATGGGAAATAGTTCCCATACCGAATAGCAAGGATGTGGCATCATCCAAATGGCTCTTCAAAATAAAACATGTTGTTGATGGAAGCATTGAGAAGTATAAAGCAAGATTTGTAGCTCGTGGCTTTTCTCAAAAAGAAGGCATTGACTATGAAGAGACATTCACTCCTATAGCCAGATACACTTCGATCAGAACCATCATAGCCCTTGCAGCTAAGATGAAGTGGAACCATCATAGCCCTTGCAGAGGTCCAACCACTTGAGATATCTTCGGGATAAGTTGAGGATTCCTCTCCTTCAGTTGAGGATATTCCCTAAGATCATGCATTAACCATCTATTTGAATCCAACCATCTTCAAGAATTGAGGGATTCTTCCCTAATTTGCCTCAACAAACCCAAAATTTTCTCAAAAAAGGGTAGTGCTCCCCCAAAAGGGTGCACAGAGCGCTCAAACACTCCCCCAAAGAGGCTCAGGGAGTGCCAGCACTCCCTGACAATGGGTAGGGGAGCACTCCTTTCCAAAATTCATTTTTTTAGTGGTTCTTTCAATGGCAAAAAGTTTGTACTCCCTGTCAACTGATTTCTCTTCTTCCAAACTAGCCTTTGAGGTGTCTTAAGTGTCTTTGGGATGTCGTTAGAGGCATGACATGGGAAAGATGGCAGTATGATGTTTGTGACACTTGCAACACTTGTATTCAATATGAAACACTTGCGGACAAGATGCGACACTTACAACACTTGTAATGGCGACACTTGCGACACTATCGAAGTGAGTAATTTTGAGGTGTAACACGAAGAATCTTGTATTCCATGACAGGGCGAAACACATAGAGATTCGATAACATTACATCTGTGACATGGTGCAGAGGGGAGCCATAAAGCTCCAGTACGTTAGCATGGATGAACAGGTTGTTGATGTGTTGACCAAGCCTCTATCTCATGTAAAGTTTGAGCACTTTTGAGATAAGCTTGGTATAGTCCGAAAGGACCTTCCTCGAAAGAGGGAGTATCCATTGTGATGTGACTAGTACTGTGCTTCTTGCTTGAGACCTGTGACTTAAAGCCAGTCTAGTATCTTGCTTCCATCTTGAGTGTTGTGACGTAAAGTAAGACGTTGAGATGAGACTAGTACTGTGCTTCCAACTTGAGAGTTGTGACGTAAAGCCAGTCTAGTATCTTGCTTCCATCTTGAGTGTTGTGACGTAAAGCAAGGCGTTGAGATGAGACTAGTACTGTGCTTCCAACTTGAGAGTTGTGACATAAATCCAGTCTAGTATCTTGCTTCCAGCTTAAGTGTTGTGACATAAAGCAAGACATTGAGATGAGAGTTGTGACGTAAAGCCAGTCTTGTATCTTGCTTCCAGCTTGACTGATGTGACGTAAATCAAGACGTTGAGATGAGACTAGTACTGTGCTTCCATCTTGAGAGTTGTGACGTAAAGCCAGTCTAGTATCTTGTTCCAGCTTGAGTGATGTGACGTAAAGAAAGACATTGAGATGAGACTAGTATTGTGCTTCCAGCTTGAGAGATGTGATGTAAATCCAGTCTAGTATCTTGCTTCTAACTTGATTGTTGTGACGTAAAGCAAGACAATGAGATGAGACTAGCACTGTGCTTCTAGCTTGATAGCTGTGACATAAAGCCAGTCTAGTATCTTGCTTACGGCTTGATTGTTGTGATGTAAAGCAAGATGAGTATCTTGCTTCCAGCTTGATTGTTGTGGCATAAAGAAACGTGAGTACTGTGCTTCTAGCTTGACAGTTGTGACATAAAGCTAGTCCAATATTATGATGATGAACCAGCCTCGTTCTGTGATGTGACGTAAAGCAAGACGTTGAGATGATGATTGCATTCTTTTGAGAATGACGATGCTACCGATGAAGAAAACTTCCAATGATTTATAGATATGCCAATCAGTGTTCCAAGATGATATTGATGATGTTGTCCTCTTGATGTTGTTAATGATGCAGTCCTCTCTCTCGCCTGATGTTGTTATAGAATACTCTTCTTGTTAAGGGGGAGTGTTGAAATAGTGTAACTACAAAGTGTATTCTATTTATTATTGTTATATTATTCATTGGATCAATCCCCATTGTGGATTGATCATGTCGGATATTGTAAAGGACCAAATCCCCTTTTGCGGATTGGTCAAAATATAATTGTAATAGGCAGAAGAAGAAATCGGCCCCAGAATATACTAAACGTGGTTATAACCACCCAGAAGGAGAAGTCAGCCCTGCCAGTGAAAAGACACCTCCACATGTGCCAATGTTGTATAAATAAGGAGGCTAGCGCCTCAGTTAGACACACACGCACTTGTTCATTTGAGAGACAAGTTTCAAAGCTGCAGTTGGAGAAGAGAGAGAGAGAGAGAGGCGCATCTTTGGGAGAGGACTTTTTATACTTGTTTGAGTTGTCTCTTGGCATTGTATTGTCTATCTATAATAAGGAAGTTTTGTTGGGTTTTCTTCCCCATGAGGGTTTCCCAGGATAAATGATGTGTCTCCTGTGATTGTGTATTTCTCAGTGATCCTATATTATGCTATTGTTATCTATTGAAATGCAAAGAACTCTAATAATAGCATAAACATTAACAAAAAGGCAGAATGCAAACTGCGCGGAAGACATAGTGACAGTTACTGGGTTGAAGTGAGAAAAATAGAAGAAAAGACAGAGCGAAGTCCGAGAAAGCAATTCGTTGGACGAGGAGATCGAGGATGACAGGTAAGCAAGGAAGAAGGATCGTGGACAGTTTAGAAGGCGGAAAAAGCCACCCTTAGATGCTTTGGAGCACCGCACGAGAAGGAAGGAAAGACAGGTTGGCGAAGCCCTGAAAACATGGGTCAAGTTGACCTAGGGTTTTAGACACCTAGGGTTTTGGTATCTAGGGTTTTGACACCTAGGTTTCAGCCTAAGGATGTCGGTTAGATATTGTAATGTACAAATAAGAACCTACATGAGGGAAGGAGGTTCGATCTAGTTGGTGTTATGTTGTTGTCTTTGTCATTGTGTGATCGAGTGGGTAACATTGTGTGAGAGAGAAGATCTAAGAGGGAGAGCTTTCTGGTATTGTAAGATCTTCAGCTGGGTGCGAAGATCAACCCTGCAGCTGGGTGCGCAGGGAGGGGAGAGATAGAGAGAAGAAGAAGGAAGATCTGGTAATTAAGAGAACATATCAAAACTGTATGCTTTCATATTAATACATTATAAAGCACAGTTATGTGGACGTAGCCCTAGAGAGAGGGTGAACCACGTATATATGTCTTGTGTGTGTGATTGATGTTGTGTTATTTTGCCTTGATATATTGTTATTGCATTGTTGTGGTAGATCTGATAGATGTGTGGAATAGATCTAAGCTGATAAGTGATATATGCATGTTGTATTGTTCTAGTATTCGATCCACTTGATATTCCCCTTGGTTGTAGACATCTATGTCCTGCAAGCCCCCCATAGTTGTTTCGGGTGAGACTGCATCTGCTTCGCAGGTGTACCCGAAAGGGCCAGTAGTTAGGGCTTGTTGATGCACTCTTGGAGTTGAACCCTGGGTCTACCCCTGTGCCAACAGTTCTTCGAGGATATCTTCATTGTAGGGAAAATGCGCGAATATAGGGGATCCGAGGAAGGAACATTGGTGACTGTCACCGTGTGATTATCTTCAGGGGGTGAAGATGTAGAGGGGGTATCACAAAGATGGTGCGATGGTGTGCTTGACATAAACCAAATGTCTAGACATTGTGGGTTGTAGACTATGGTTGGGGATAAAATTTCCTGAGGGAAATGAACCAGAGAATTGGGGGGATTTGGGGGAAAATCCTTAGATAGTCTGTCCATGAACCATGGAGGGGTCAGAAGTGACTCAAGTTCAGGGGATGTGATGTGGGAAGTATCTGGAGATGGAATAGGGGGAATCACTTGTATCACCGAAAGTGGGGTGGTTGGAGGATTTTGAATAAGGTCCATTTGACGACACGTGTATTTAATAATCGTAGGACATTGATATGTGAAATGATCAAGTGAGTCACAGAG
>ML819237.1:5670-17856 GCA_009831015.1 Picea engelmannii
TCGGTGGCAGAAAGAAATTTGTTCCTTATCCCACGGTCTACAAAGTAGGTACAGACTACGAGGAGCAACGACAGCACAGCACGCAAGGACAGGCGTGTGGGGACTGGGCGAAGTTCGAACCCGGCCCCTGTCCACAATCCTGTGCACAGCACGCAAGGACAGGCGTGTGGGGACTGGGCGAAGTTCGAACCTGGCCCCTGTCCACAATCCTGTCTCTACCGGCGTACCAGATAGATATCTCTGTAGTCAAAATAAAAGCCCATAACGCTTGTCATAACTTTTATGAAGGAAGCACGCGCAGAGAGCAACGGGCAGGTGGCAGCAAGCGGACCCCTCTAGACCGGCCATTAAAACGGGCGAGTAGGCAGTGACATTGGGAATGGTTCCACAGCCCACCTGAAAGCAACGGCCCTCGGGTGCTCACAGTTACAGCTGTTTGATTTCATCGAGCTTATCTTATCTTATCTTATCTTATAGGTATCCATGTGTTATAGCTGTCCGACTGCCATAAACCTAACTTTACAGTTTGCGTTGCATCTTTCCAATGGCTCTGCTCCCAACGCAAAACACATAATCACATCATCACCGGTTGAACGTGCCAACAAATTTGTCTATTGATTGGATTAAGGTACCTTTCTAACGAACTACAGAGCTCCAAGATTCCAAATTCTCACATCTATGGAGTCTGGCCTACCATGATTTTGAAGAAGTTCCCAGTGTTTTCTTAATGTAGAATAAGCTGGTATGAGTAGCCAACGTTTTGTGGAACACATTTCAATCTCCATTTTCCCATAGGGCACTATTCATGTTGGTCAATATCAGCATGTTTGAGGAATTTGTCAATGAAGTGGTTCCACGTTGAATCAGTCCTCTCTTTCTAACATGCTATTAGTATATTCGCTATTAGGGGTATGTTTTTTCAATTGAGGCTTCTCTAGGCTATGTGATGTGGACCACATCACCCCTTTGTATGAGAGAATAAAATATTCATACACCTATTACATGTAACCACATCATCCCTTTGTATGTGAGAATAAAATATTCTTACACCTATTAAATATGACCACATTGAGAGAACGTGTCAAACCACTCTAAAGTGCAAAGGACATATGGATGCACTCAATATCACCTAAAAGAACCACTTTCCTAAGGATATGAGCACCAAACAAAACTCCACTCCAACATTCTTGAGTAATGAGCCAAGTCTAAAATATGTTACAAAGAGTCTTAACCTTACCATGATGTGTACATGTAGACTCTACCAAGCCCAACCTGGACATAGGCTCCTTAGAGGGTAATCTTTGGAAAATAAGAAGCCATGGAAAGATATACAATTTAAAAGAAAGTATTGCAATCCACATTGTCCATAGATGATTTGATAACTCGACTTCCTCATCTGAAAGGCTCCATCTCTTGTTCAACTTCTTTTGGAGAAGAATGCGATTATTCAATATTCATAACTTCATTTAGGTTTATAGATCAATATTGATTTTATCATACCTCCTTAGCCAATCTCTCCAAAAACACATTTACCCACTTGACTAGGACCCTCCCGAGTTCTTGTTAGTCACTACCCGAAGGCAACATGGACTATTGTAAATGGTATGTCGTTTTTTCAATAGTATTGCACATAAATCAATGACTTTTTCATTTTGTTAACCAAATATTATCATAAGCTAATACAATTTTTGTAGTAGCATTTCATCTTTTAACCTATGTTTTCAGATGCTTATACTTCGAGGTCTTATTTGGCCTCATATCAAGGTTGATTATCACGTGTCCATTGTCAGTGTCTGGCAGTGGCAACTGACATGTTGACCATGTGCCATAGTTGTGCACCATGGCTTGTGAAAGAAGAGACTATTGTGGGGTAATGCTCATTGTTGGGTACAGAGAGTGGTATGCCGACCTACATAGCCAAGAAGTTCACCGATCTACAACCTCATAGGCTAAGTGACCTTGATTAGTTGTTCGAGAATCATGGTGGTATCATCGATGATGAACTCAATCAAGGCTTTTATAGTGAGACCACTAGGAATATTACAGAGCAAAGGACTCATAATGATGGAGAATCAAGAGATAATATTGCTACTTCCTTGCAAGAGTTGTAGTATAGTGCTACGCCTCTGTGATCTGGTTTAATGTGGTAGTATAATATCAAGAGTGCTAGTGTAATATTCATTTCAACCTTCTAACTAAGATTGATTAATTTGACGACTTTTGATTATAGGAAACATATAATCAATATATATCATAGGAATTGAGTGCATCAATATATCATCTTATCGTTAGAACTTTTTTTCTCATTAAATTTTCTTCACATTTATCTATATATGGTTTGCAAAAATCACATATTTTTTTGAAATATTTACCTTTATACATGGATTTCAAGATTCACATTAAATTCAATATCAAATAACACACCCTCATACCAACAACCAACTTTGGGAGTATTATGATGAAAGTTCTATTTATTGGCAGGTTTTGTTCAACTTTGAGGCCGCTTTGATGTTCGGGCTTGCATTTCAGAAGGGTTTCAATTAATGAATCTTCCAACCAAAAAAACTATCATGTTATGATATCTTCATAGCTTATTGATATGCACTGTATTCACGATTAAATGACAAGGTGAGATGACGAGAATCCTCTCGGTTAAAGAAATCATAATAGAAAATCTTATGACATATAATTACATTTCATCTTGCTAAGGAATTTGATAGAAATGAATAAATATGAGAGAAATATGAGAAGATAATGATTTTCTTTTAGCCTCACAAGTTTTAGTACTGGAAATTTCCTTGTTTTTAGTAGCTAGTTTTTGCATTTGTTTACCTCACAAATTGTACATGCTTCCCAACTGGTTATCTTTGTATCCAAAATCTGGTGCATTCATTCTCAATTTTCTTTGTCCATGTTGTCCATTAACACATTTTTTTTTAAGTGGTCTTAGTGTGCTTTTACATTGCCTTCCTTGCTCCATTCTCTTGTGTTGTGTTGCCTTATTATGACCTTCCTTTTCTTTTTTTCTCCTTAGCATTGACTTTTTCTTACATTTGAAGTTAACCCATATTGTAATCTTGTTTTAGAAAGACATGGAAAAGACACTCATCTCCCTCAACTTGAATACTAAGATATCAATTTTCCATAATAATTTGAATATTGAGATACCAATTCTCCATAATAATTTGGTCATTACTCAGAGGTATTGTCAATTCAAGAAAAATCAACACAAAATCCTAGTCATCTTCCAATTTCTTCTCTATATTGTCAATCCATCAATAAACAAGTGCCATCATCATATTTCAAATAATTTTCATTATTTGTGCTGGTTTGTGCATGTCTAAAAAACAATATCAATTGAAAGAAATACAATGCATCAATAAGGAAGCTCATGTCAAATTTTATTATCCCCATATGTTGATTGATTGGATTGATAATGAGAACTTTGACATACACACTTCTCTAGTATTAGGCTAGTATTAGGCTATCCCATCTGATTTGAATAGATTAAAATTGCAATGATAACTTTAAAGAATGTAAATATAAAAGGAAAATAACGTATTCACATTACATAATTTCTTCATCTTTCCTTTCAACTAATGATTCCTTCCAACCATATCATTAGATCTTTAATTATGGTTTTCCATCAAGAAGCCTCTTTGCTCTCTTTGAATATGGCATTGATTGGGAAGCCATGCATCATGTACATACATAGAGGTATATATCCATTTTATTTTTATTTTTCAACTTAGATTTAAAGACAGAAAAAATCTAGATTTTAATAGATAAAGAGTGAACAACTCTTACTTTTTTCTATTTAAGATTAAGATAAATCTATTTCATTTATTTCCAGGTGAAGATGATTATGTGTTATTTTTTCATACCTATATAGATCTCTCCTACCCAAACTTAGCTCATATTTAAAGTGCAATTACCATTTTAAATAATCAACATTGACATACCGCTCTAAAGTGGAAAGGAAACATGGAGTCACTCAATATCACCTACAAGAGCAATTTTAAAAAGGATTTTGCTGAAAATTACATATTACATGTAATATGTAGTTACTACATATTACATGTGAGGGTGGCTCGAGGTGGGGGGTAATATTGGAGAAAACATAATATTCCCCCCCAATTATGTTTTCTCCAATATTACACCCCACGCCCACCCTGATATATATGAGGGTGGGGGTCGGAGGTAATATTGGAGAAAACATAATTGGGGGGTAATATTATGTTTTCTCCAATATTTCCGCCGACCCCACCCTCATAATATTATGTTTTATTCAATATTACCCCTCATCCCCACCCATGAGGACCAAACAAAACTCCAACATTCTTGAGCAATGAGCCAAGTATAAAATATGTCATAGAGAGTCTCAACCTTACCATGATGTGGACACGTAGACTTTATGAAGCACAACCTTGATAGAGGCTTCCTAGAGGTTAGTCTTTGGAAAATAAGAAGGCGTGGAAAGATACACAACTTACAAGAAAATCTTGCAATCCACTTTGTGCAAAGACAATTCAATGATTTCACTTGCTCATTTGAAAGGCTTCATCTCTTGTTCAACATCTCTTGGAGAGGGATGTTATTACTAAAGGCTGATAACTCCATTTAAGTTTATAGATCAATATCGATTTTATCTTACCTCAATAGTCAATCTCTCCAAAAACATATTTACCCACTTGACGAGGACCCTCCAAAGTTATTATTAGTCAATGCCCGAAGGTAGCAGGGACTATTATAAATGGTATATCATTTTTCCAATAGTCTTGCACACAAATCGATGACTTTTTCATTTTGTTAACCAAAGGTTTTCGCAAACTAATACAATTTTTGCAATAGTGTTTCATCTTTTAACCTAATTTTTGAGATGCTTATACTTTGAGTTCTTATTTGGCCTCATATCGAGGTTGGTTGTAACATGTCCAACAACGGTGTTTGGCAGTGGTAGTTGGCATGTTGTTCGTGTGCCATAGTTCTGCATCATGGCTTGTGAAAGAAGAGTCAACTGTGGAGTAATGCTTGATGTTGGGTACACATAGTGGTATGAAAATCTACAGAGGAAAGAATATCGATCTACAATCTCATAGAGTAAGTGACCTTGATCAACTATTTGGTAATAATGGTGGTATCATCAATGATGGACTCAATAAAGGACTTTATAGCGAGACCACTAGGAATATTATAGACCAAAGGACACATAATAGTGGAGAATCAAGAGATAATCTTGCTACTTCGTTGTAGGAGTTGTAGTACAGTGCTCCACCTCTGTCACCCGGTTTCATGTGGTAGTATAATATCAAGAATGTTAGTGTAATATTCATTTCAACTTTCTAACTAAGATTGATTAATTTGACGATTTTTTTATCACAGGAAGCATATAATCAATATATATCATAGGAATTGAGTGCGAAAAAATGTATTTTTATCATTAGATTTTTTTTCTCATTAAATTTTCTTGACATTTATCTATATATGGTTTGCAAAATTCATATATTTTCTTGAAATATTTACCTTTATATATGGATTTCAAGATTCACATTAAAAACAATATCAAATAATATACCTCGAGACCAACAACCAACTTTGGGAGTATTATGATGAAAGTTCTATTTAGTGGCATTTTTTTGTTCAACTTCGAGGTTGCTTTGATGACTGGGCTTGCATTACAAAAGGGTTGCAATTAACATCTTGTCTGACCAAAAGAACTAACCTGTCATGATATCTTCATAGCTTATTAATCTGCACTACATTCATGACTAAATGACAAGGCAAGATGACGAGAATCCTCTCGGTTAAAGAATTCATAACATAAAATCTTATGACATATAATTCCATTTCATCTTTCTAAGGAATTTGATATAAATGAATAAACATGAGAGATATATGAGAAGACTGTGATTTTCCTTTAGCCTCAAAAGTTTTAGTATTGAAAAATTCCTTGTTTTTAGTAGGTATTTTTCAAAATCATTTACCTCACAAACTGTACATGCTACCCAACCGATTTAAATTTGAAGTTATATTTGTATCTAAAATCTAATGCATTCATTCTCGATTTTCTTTGTCCATGTTGTCCATTAACACACAATTTTTTAAAGTAGTCTTAGTGTTCTCTTACACTGCCTTCCTTGCTCCAATCTTTTGTGTTGTGTTGCCTTATTATGGACTTCCCTTTCTCTTTTTCTCCATGTAGCATTGAATTTTTCTTATATTTGAAGTTAACCCATCTTATAGTATTGTATTAGAAAGACATGGAAAATTCGCTCACCTTCCTCAACTTAAATACCAAGATATCAATTCTCCATAATACTTTTAATACTAAGATACCAATTCTCAATAATAATTTGGTCATTACTAAGAGCAATCACGAGTTCAATCAAAATAGACACAAAATCCTTGTCATCTTCCAATTTCTTCTCTATATTGTCAAATCCATTATATATTGTCAATCCATCAATAAACACGTGCCATCATCATATTTCAAGTAATTTGCATTATTTGTGTTGTTTTGTGCATGTTTAGAAAACAATATCAATTGAATGAAATACAATGCATCAATAAGGAGATTGATGTCAAATTTTATTATCCCCACATGTTGATTGATTGGATTGATAGTGAGAACTTTGGCATACACACTTCTCTAGTATTAGGCTATCCAAATTAATGAAATACAATGCATCAATAAGGAGATTCATGTCAAATTTTATTATCCCCACATGTTGATTGATTGGATTGATAGTGAGAACTTTGGCATACACTTCTCTAGTATTAGGCTATCCAAATTAATGAAATACAATGCATCAATAAGGAGATTCATGTCAAATTTTATTATCCCCACACGTTGATTGATTGGATTGATAGTGAGAACTTTGGCATACACACTTCTCTAGTATTAGGCTATCCACATCTAATTTGGATAGATTAAACTTGCAATGATAACTTTAAGGAATGTAAATATAAAAGGAAAATAACACATTCACATTACATAATTTCTTCATCTTCTCTTTCAATTAATGATTCCTTCCAATCCTATCATTAGATCTTTAATTATGGTTTTCCATCAAGAAGTCTCTTTCCTCTCTCAAAATATGACATTGACAAGGAAGCTATGCAGCTTGTACATAGAGGTATATATCCATTTTAATTATTATCTTTCAACCATAGATGATTTTAGGGGCTAAATTTCGCAAATGGGCTAATTTTCCATGGTTTTCCCAAAAAAAGATTTTCCAATTTCCATTTTTTCTAATAACAATTCACCCAAATTCCATAGATTAAAATTATTTTACCTTAAAAATCGCCAAAATTTAATAGAAACTATATAAAATCCTTATAAATTTGAATATTTTTACAAATCTATCGCCAAACATTTTACATTTTCCATATTAAGGACTAGTAAGATTAGCCAAGATTCTACATTTTAATATAAATTTTCATCCTTAAAATCATCCCTACTTTCAACTTAGATTTAAAGATAGAAAAAATCTAAATTTTAATAGATAAAGAGTGAAAAACTCTTACTTTTTGCCATTTAAAATTGAGAATATATATCATTTCTTTTCAGGCGAAGATGAATATGTGTTATTTTTTTAGATGGATATAGATCTCTTCTGCCCTATCTTAGCTCAGATTTAAAGTGAAATTACCATTTAAAATAATCAACATTACCAAAATAAGGACAAACTCTCATGAGCTCCATAGTGAAACAAGGCATTGAACAATTCCTAAAATGATTGGGTCGAAGGAATTTGTCATCTTTGTGACACTAATAAGGTTGAATATAAAAATAACTTTATCTTAGATTGTCCTACATTCACCCACATTAGATTTCAATTTCAAAATATTTGTTACAATATTGACCTTCCTAACCTTTTCACTCATCAAATCTATGGTGATTTAGGAATGCTTCTCTTAGACTTTTTCGAGCATTGAAATAAAATTTTAAAGAAACCCAAGTAATTTCCTTCCCTTTCTTAAAGTCCAATAGACAAAATTTGGTCTTCGTAGACGTTAACCACCACCACCATCATCACACACACACACACACACACACACACACACACACACACACACATGTGTGTGTGTGTGTGTTTTTCGATCTTTTGAAATAAAACTTTAGGGATTCTAAAAATTTAAAATAAAGAGGGCGTCGATGTGTCATTTAAAAAAAATGGGTTTGTATCTTTTGTTTTCTTTTATGTTTTTAAAATTTTGAATATATTTAAAACAAAAAAATGTTCTAAATACATGTTTTTTCTCTAGTTGTACGAAAATTGCTCTCGGCCTATAGGGAACTTGTTCCAAGTGTTCTGGTATTCCATGCAACATGAGATCTGGAAGGAAACATTTCAAATCATGGTGGCGTTGTTCCAAGAGCCTGGGAATAGTTTGGGAGTGGCCAGCCTAAGAAATTAGGTGCTTGGGGATGATTGTAAGTCTAGGCTTGTATTAATACATATATTTGGGTTGAAAAACTCCTTTGTGAAGGTTGATACCAGGTACAAATCATTTTGACGACTTAAAAAACCCATGACAAAGGCGTTGTTATGGAATAACAAACCCATGAGAAGGGAATTGTTAGCCATAAACAAGTGTAAATTGTGTGATTTTTTAAAAATTGTTGCAACCATGGATAGAATAAATATCCTTGCTTGGATGGACATGATTGTGCTATTATGTTTATTGGTTGTTAATACCATTGCTCAACTAGCTATTTTCGACTTTTTAAAAAACTCAAGACAATTTTACAACAAATTTTAATTGTTTTTTTTATATAGATATACCTAGAAAGGTTAGTTGATCACATGAATTTTACATGATGAAATAGAATGTGAATACCACTGATCAAAAGATAATCCTATTCCTAATGTTATCAACAATTATATCGTCATATATGATATTTATTGCATAGACAAAATCACCCTGTATATTTTGGAAAGCATGGGTGCCCTTATAATCATCGTAGGTAATTGAGATTAATATCAACTTTGAACTGTAATGTGTTACCATCTAAGAATGAAAATTTCAAGAGTGATATTTAGGATGAATAAATGTAATTAAAGGAGTTGCACACATTTTAAAACAACCTACCAAGACTTGATTCTAGTTCAATTGGATGTTTCAATAAAAGTGATGTTTTGGACTACGATGTAGTCATTTTTTTTCTTTTTCTCCATTCTTTTCTAGGCTTCCAATTTTGCGACAAAGAAGAAGTACAATCAAGATTTCATCCTTATGGTATTGTTTGATTGTATTTTATGCAGGATGTGATCCAAAATACTTATGTCACTTGATTCCATGGATTATGCCACAATTGATGTTTTTGACATCAATACTAGATGAACCGGACGAAATGGAAATGCAACCATCCCTTGGTTTACAATATTTATAGTGATAGTTAGCATAGCTCTTTAACTTTTAAATTGTCATTGAAGATTGTTTCCTAACTTCTCATTTTGCATTGAGTGTTCACTATTCATATTTTTTCATTGAGAACACATTCTTTCATTAAGTAATCGTATTATATTTTTTATATTTTTCAATATATTTTTATTATATATTATTGCCACTCCCAACTTGTCATTTCCTGCAAATTTGGGAGAATAGTTTAACCATATTGGATACTCGTACCTACGTTCTCAACATCCCCCTTCTAGAAACTCGTGCAACATAGTTTTTTCCCCATGGTTGCAAAAGGTAACCTTGAAAAAAAGGATGCTTCCGGTAACACTATTTTTCTATTTGAGGGTTGATTTTAGGTTTTTTTACTGGCAACATTATGAGGTTTTTAAGACCATGGATAGAAAAGGTGGTAATTTTAACCCCTAAAAAAATAGGTGCTACCTGTTATTGCAAAGTTTATAGCTAGGTCAAAGGCTAGAAAATAGAGACCAAACTGGCGTAATAGGAACCTACCCCACCCAATGTCACCTCAATGGGGAGGTTCTTTCTCTTTAGGGAGGTTAGGTCCAGGGGAGACATCCCCGGTAACCCGGGGTTTTGAAGAGGCTAAGGTATAAAGGTCAAAGTAATATTCCCTCCTCACAGGTTACCACCAAGAGCAGATAGTCTGGCTAATCAACCAATAATGAAGTGTAGGCCTAAATGAGAACACCTGCACAGAACAAAGCAACAAAAAAACAATATATGCAGGCTATGATTCAATGGGTTAGTACTTCATATAACTATCTGATATCAATATATGAGCAATTATAACAATAGATATCGATGAGATCAATGTTTATTAATATAGAAATGGAACAATATCAATTCATCAATAAATATCGAGATGATGTAGAAAACAATGTATTTAATCAATCCCTTACTCAATAAATGCTCTTAAACCATCATCTAGTTGCTTGTAAAGACAAAATGCTGCGTCAAGATGGAATAACCAAGAGTGACGTCAACCTTATTAGGGTTAGTAGTTAGTTAGGGTTTCAAATTATAAGAGTTTTAAGAGTTGTTTCAATCACTTTCACTTCAATGTTGGAGGCTAAAGATCAGTGTCTAGGGTTATGGAGTCAAAAGGTGAAGGACACACAAGTTGAAGGGGATGAGATTTAAAGGACAAGAGGGAAAGGTTTCAAGGTGCTGCAATGGCAGGGCCTTGAAGACAGAACCCTAGGGGAGAGAGGCTCACTCCGGTGTTTCTTAAGCAAGGCCTCGTGCTCTCTCCTCCTTCCCGACAAACAACTAGCTCAAAGACAAGTAAAATCAAGACAAAAGAGTTTAAAGAGGGAAAGTGTTGCAAAGGCAAGGCTCTTTCATCAAACCCTAAAAGAAAAATGACCCTAGGTGTAGATAACCTAGGCCTGGGACGTCCTCTTCCTCTTGAAGTTTAAAAGTACGACTAGTTTAAGGGAAGAAGATAGAAAGAGTGTAGCAATGGACAGGCTCTCTTCTTCAATGGCTTAAAAGGTTTTTCTATCAAGGGACCTGAGACAACGACCTACTTGTGTGTTTGTCCCCTAGAGTTTTGATTCAACAATGTATATATATAAATAGATGCAAGAAATTAAACTACAACCATTCAATCAAGAGGTTTTGCATAAAAATACTTACAAATCATCAAGAAAATATCATGCAAACCCTAGTTGTAAACCTTCCTTCAAGAAAAACACCATAAATTTGTCAAAAATCTCCTCCTCAAACAAGTGCGCCTTCCTCAAATCAGCCAATAACCCTAATAGGGCGCAAAAATCAGACCTCACTAGGAGAGTGAGTGATGTGTTATGTCAAAATGAGGATAAAACTCCTTAATATATACTGTATCAATGACCTTTAATTAATTTTAGGTCATAAAAATTAGCCGACAAGGCTTTAAACCAAAATCATATTGTTTTTACATTAAAATGTCAAATTAAAACCCTAATTGAGCTGTAATAAAGGTAAAATCCCATTCAAGGGAGGTGCTAGCCCCTTTTAGGGCAGATGAGGCATCCAGGAGCAAAACGTTGACCCCCAGGGGACTCTCCAACATGCCACACATGCCACTGCTGCCCAGTCTACCTCCAAGAATGACCATGACATCATGGTAAGAATGGGGGCACTCTGAGCCTTCCAAGGCCAACGTTCCACTGAAAAGGGGTCATTCCCCCTAGGCTGGGCTCTGCCAAAGTGCCTCTGGTGAAACGTCCTTCTTCTTCTCAGGTGAAAAATCTCAATCAAGGACTGTCCTATCTCTGCCCCTCTGACGGGGTCTCAACAACCATCTGATGGGCTCTTCAGCCCCATGGAGTTCTGAACTAATCATCTCCCCATGTGTACTGGTCCAAATGGTACCTGTCCGTTGGGCATGGTCCTACACATCAAAAACTTCGCCCTCCATGGGCTCATTAGTCACAGGGATCATAGAAATGTTAATCACGTTTCATCATTAATATTATCAAACATATGCATGAAAACCTTGATATATCATCCAATAGCTCAAAGACATTACAAAGACCTACAATACAAGGTTGAAGAAAAAGACAAGACACCCTATTGGGCTAGTATCCATAAAGAAAGGAAAGTCTCCAAGGGTGTTAAGCCGTAATATTGGCTCATTACCCCTTAATTGGGGCATATTATATTAGTAATGTTATTTTATTTATGTCGGCTTTAGGCCATTAGTTGTAATTATACCTCCTATTCTCCTATATATACCAAGGAGACATTTTCATTTTGAATCATCTT